>OX335653.1:20005000-20247139 GCA_946894095.1 Incurvaria masculella | reverse complement strand
AAACACCTCAAAACCCACTTAAACACCTCAAAACCCACTTAAACACCTAAAAACCCACTAAAAACCCACTTAAACACCTAAAAACCTACTTAAACACCAAAAACCCACTTAAACACCTAAAAACCCACTTAAAACCCACTTAAACACCTCAAAACCCACTTAAACACCTAAAAACCTACTTAAACACCAAAAACCCACTTAAACACCTAAAAACCCACTAAAAACCCACTTAAACACCTAAAAACCTACTTAAACACCAAAAACCCACTTAAACACCTAAAAACCCACTTAAAACCCACTTAAACACCTAAAAACCCACTTAAACACCAAAAAACCCACTTAAACACCAGAAAACCCACTTAAAACCCACTTAAACACCTAAAAACCTACTTAAACACCAAAAACCCACTTAAACACCAAAAAAACCCACTTAAACACCTCAAAACCCACTTAAACACCTAAAAACCTACTTAAACACCAAAAACCCACTTAAACACCTAAAAACCCACTTAAAACCCACTTAAACACCAAAAAACCCACTTAAACACCAGAAAACCCACTTTAAACCCACTTAAACACCTAAAAACCTACTTAAACACCAAAAACCCACTTAAACACCTAAAAACCTACTTAAACACCAAAAACCCACTTAAACACCTAAAAACCCACTTAAAACCCACTTAAACACCTCAAAACCCACTTAAACACCTAAAAACCCACTTAAACACCAAAAAACCCACTTAATCACCAAAAACCCACTTAAACACCTAAAAACCCACTTAAAATCCACTTAAACACCTCAAAACCCACTTAAACACCTAAAAACCCACTTAATCACCAAAAACCCACTTAAACACCTAAAAACCCACTTAAACACCTAAAAACCCACTTAAACACCAAAAAACCCACTTAAACACCTAAAAACCCACTTAAACACCAAAACCCACTAAAAACCCACTTAAACACCTAAAAACCTACTTAAACACCAAAAACCCACTTAAACACCAAAAAACCCACTTAAACACCAAAAAACCCACTTAAACACCAAAAACCCACTTAAACACCTAAAAACCCACTTAAAACCCTTCTATAAACTTCTATAATCTGACTTTTCCAAGTTTCCCAACTTATCTAATTTAACTTTTCAAAATTTCCGAACTTCTAGAATCTGACTTTTGCAACTTTTCCAACTTCTATAATCTTACATTTCCAACTTTTCCAACTTCTAGAATCTGACTTTTCCAACTTTTCCAACTTTTCCAACTTCTATAATCTGACAATTCCAATTTTTCAACTTTTCCAACTTCTAGAATCTTCCAACTTCTAGAATCTTACTTTCCAACTTTTCCAACTTTTCCAACTTCTAGAATCTGACTTTCCAACTTTTCTAACTTTTCCAACTTCTATAATCTGACTTTTCCAACTTTTCCAACTTCTATAATCTGACAATTCCAATTTTTCAACTTTTCCAACTTCTAGAATCTTCCAACTTCTAGAATCTTACTTTTCCAACTTTTCCAACTTCTAGAATCTGACTTTTCCAACTTTTCTAACTTTTCCAACTTCTATAATCTGACATTTCCAACTTTTCCAACTTTTATAATCTGACTTTTCCAATTTTTCCAACTTTTCCAACTTCTATAATCTGACTTTTCCAACTTTTCCAACTTCTAGAATCCTACATTTCCAACTTTTCCAACTTTTCCAATTTCTAGAATCTGACTTTTCCAACTTTTCCAACTTTTCCAACTTTTCCAACTTCTATAATCGTACTTTTCCAACTTTTCCAACTTCTAGAATCTGACTTTTCCAACTTTTCTAACTTTTCCAACTACTAGAATCCTACATTTCCAACTTTTCCAAACTCTATAATCTGACTTTTCCAACTTTTCCAACTTCTATAATCTGACTTTTCCAACTTTTCCAACTTTTCCAACTTCTAGAATCCTACATTTCCAACTTTTCCAATTTCTAGAATCTGACTTTTCCAACTTTTCCAACTTCTAGAATCCTACATTTACAACTTTTCCAACTTTTCCAATTTCTAGAATCTGACTTTTCCAACTTTTCCAACTTCTAGAATCCTACATTTACAACTTTTCAACTTTTCCAACTTCTAGGATCTGACTTTTCCAATTTTTCCAACTTCTAGGATCTGACTTTTCCAACTTTTCCAACTTCTATAATTTGACTTTTCCAACTTTTCCAACTTCTATTATCTGACTTTTCAAACTTTTCCAATTTCTAGAATCTAACTTTTTCAACTTTTCCAACTTCTAGGATCTGACTTTTTCAACTTTTCCAACTTCTAGGATCTGACTTTTCCAACTTCTATAATCTGACTTTTCCAACTTTTCTAACTTCGATAATCTGACTTTTACGAGTTTCTAACTTTCTAACTTTCTAACTTTCTAACTTTCTAACTTTCTAACTTTCTAAATTTTATAACTTTCTAACTTTCTAATTTCTAACTTTCTAACTTTCTTACTTTCTAATCTAACCTTATCTAACTTTTCTAACTTTCTAACTTTCTAACTTTCTAATCTAACCTAATCTAACATAATCTAATTTATCTAATCTAACTTTCTTACTTTCTAACTTTCTAACTTTCCAACTTTCTAACTTTCTAACTTTCTAACTTTCTAATCTTACTTATATAATCAAACTTAATCTAACTTATTCCTCCCCGACACATTCCCCCCGATCATTACCTGTTACTGTGTGTCATCCCTAGAGTGTTTTTTAGAAGTGCGGAGCCAGAAAGTCGTGCGGGAGGTCCCGAGTGCAGCGAGCAGTACGAGACCGTAGCCGCGTGGCGGTGGGAGGTCGCGAGCGAAGCGAGCGGGCGACCACCCCGCCGCGGCGAAGGTCGAGTGCGCTCGCTAAGCGAAGGGGCCGACCAGGCACGATTTTTTGGCGTAGCCATGCTCACCGATTTTATATAAAGTGACCTGACCTGCCCTTACTTAATCTAACCTAACCTAACCTAACCTAACCTAACCTAACCGAAATATAAAAAAAGACCAAAAATACAAAAAATTACCAAAAACAACAAAAAACACCAAAAAACACCAAAAAGACCAAAATGACCAAAAAGACCAAAATGACCAAAAAGACCAAAATGACCAAAAACCGAACCTAACCTAACCTAAACACCAAAAAATACCAATAAACACCAAAAACCACCAAAAAGACCAAAATGACCAAAAAACCAAAAAAAGACCAAAAAGACCAAAAAACCGAACCTAACCTAACCTAACCTAAACACCAAAAAGACCAAAATGACCAAAATGACCAAAAAACCAAAAAAAGACCAAAAAGACCAAAAAACCGAACCTAACCTAACCTAACCTAAACACCAAAAAGACCAAAATGACCAAAATGACCAAAAAATAAAAAAAAGACCAAAAAGACCAAAAAGACCAAAAAACCGAACAACCGAACCTAACCTAACCTAAACACCAAAAATAACCAAAAAATACCAAAATGACCAAAAACCACCAAAAAGACCAAAATGACCAAAATGACCAAAAAGACCAAAAACCACCAAAAAGACCAAAAACAACCAAAATGACCAAAAAACCGAACCTAACCTAACCTAAACACCAAAAATAACCAAAAAAGACCAAAATGACCAAAGAACCGAACCTAACCTAACCTAAACACCAAAAAGACCAAAAGACCAAAAACCACCAAAAACAACCAAAATGACCAAAGAACCGAACCTAACCTAACCTAAACACCAAAAAACACCAAAAAGACCAAAAAACACCAAAAAAGACCAAAAAAGACCAAAAAAGACCAAAAAGACCAAAAGACCAAAAAGACCAAAATGACCAAAAAGACCAAAAACCACCAAAAACAACCAAAATGACCAACGAACCGAACCTAACCTAACCTAAACACCAAAAAAACACCAAAAAGACCAAAAAACACCATAAAAGACCAAAAAAGACCAAAAAGACCAAAAAAGACCAAAATGGCCAAAATGACCAAAAAAGACCAAAAACCACCAAAACCACCAAAATGACCAAAATGACCAAAAAGACCAAAAAGACGAAAATGACCAAAAAGACCAAAAACCACCAAAAAGACCAAAAACAACCAAAATGACCAAAGAACCGAACCTAACCTAACCTAAACACCAAAAATAACCAAAAAAGACCAAAATGACCAAAGAACCGAACCTAACCTAACCTAAACACCAAAAAGACCAAAAACACCAAAAAAGACCAAAAAAGACCAAAAAAGACCAAAAAGACCAAAAGACCAAAAAGACCAAAATGACCAAAAAGACCAAAAACCACCAAAAACAACCAAAATGACCAACGAACCGAACCTAACCTAACCTAAACACCAAAAAACACCAAAAAGACCAAAAAAACACCATAAAAGACCAAAAAAGACCAAAAAGACCAAAAAAGACCAAAATGGCCAAAATGACCAAAAAAGACCAAAAAGACCAAAAACCACCAAAACCACCAAAATGACCAAAATGACCAAAAAGACCAAAAAGACCAAAATGACCAAAAAGACCAAAAACCACCAAAAAGACCAAAAACAACCAAAATGACCAAAGAACCGAACCTAACCTAACCTAAACACCAAAAGACCAAAAACCACCAAAAAGACCAAAATGACCAAAAACCACCAAAAGACCAAAAACCACCAAAAGACCAAAACAACCAAAATGACCAAAATGACCAAAAAGACCAAAAACAACCAAAATGACCAAAGAACCGAACCTAACCTAACCTAAACACCAAAAAACACCAAAAAGACCAAAAAAGACCAAAATGACCAAAAAGACCAAAAACAACCAAAATGACCAAAGAACCGAACCTAACCTAACCTAAACACCAAAAACACCAAAAAGACCAAAAAAGACCAAAATGACCAAAAAGACCAAAAAATACCAAAAAGACAACTACACAAAACGACGTAACAACCACAAAAGTCAACAGAAAAGACGAAACAACTACAAGAAAAGACGAAACAACTACACAAAACGACGTAACAACTACAAAAGACAACGGAAAAGACGAAACAACTACACAAAACGACGTAACAACAACAAAAGACAACAGAAAAGACGAAACAACTACACAAAACGACGTAACAACAACAAAAGACAACTGAAAAGACCTAACAACTACAAAAAATGACGTAACAACAACAAAAGACAACGAAAAAGACGAAACAACTACAAGAAAAGACGAAACAACTACACAAAACGACGTAACAACTACAAAAGACAACGGAAAAGACGAAACAACTACACAAAACGACGTAACAACAACAGAAGACAACAGAAAAGACGAAACAACTACACAAAACGACGTAACAACCACAAAAGACAACAGAAAAGACGAAACAACTACAAGAAATGACCAAACAACTACAAAAAACGACGTTACAACAACAATAGACAACTGAAAAGACGAAACAACTACACAAAACGACGTAACAACCACAAAGGACAACAGAAAAGACGAAACAACTACAAAAAATGACCAAACAACAACAAAAGACAACATAAAAGACGAAACAACTACAAAAAACGACCAAACAACAACAAAAGACGAAACAACTACTAAAAATGACCAAACAACAACAACAACAACAACAACAACAACAACAACAACAACAACAACAACAACAACAACCAACAAACAAAGTAACAAAGATTAACAAAGTAACAAAGACTAACAAAGTAACAAAGTAACAAAGACTAACAAAGTAACAAAGACTAACAAAGACTAACAAAGTAACAAACACTAACAAAGTAACAAAGACTAACAAATTAACAAAGACTAACAAAGTAACAAAGACTAACAAAGTAACAAAGACTAACAAAGATACAATACTAACCAACTATGTCACTATACTAAGTAACAAAGATAGTATACTAACGAAGATACTATACTACTGACCGACTATTAATACGGTATCGGTATTTAGAAATACCAGCTACAAATACCAGCTACAAATACATTACAAATATCAGCTACAAATACATTACAAATACCAGCTACAAATACATTACAAATACCAGCTACAAATACATTACAAATACCAGCTACGAATACATTACAAATACCAGCTACAAATACATTACAAATACCAGCTACGAATACATTACAAATACCACAAGTTACACATACTAGTTGTGCATACCGAGTATCGATACTAGGTATCTATACCGGTCGTATCTTAGTATGGGAACACTTTGTACCGTAGGGAATTCGTTATCTTATGAAGGACTCTATCGGATATGGCGTATGTTACGATAACGGTTATTCCTCAGTAACGATAACCGTTATTCTATACCGATAGCGGTTATTCTCTATGAACATTCCTATGGGGATTCTTATTTCGGACCGGTTCGTATGAACCGACTTCGTCCTAGACGAAAACCGTCTATGGGCGTCGACGCGGGCGACGGGGACGCTTCTCGGCATCATAGCGACTCGGACGTGGGACGAGGATTTAAACGGAAAAAACACATTTAACCGTTTAATCCGTACTCGGCGACCGCTAATCGCCGAGTGCATACGCAGACTAGATGCGGTCGACGCGGAGGTCTCTATCGGTACTATCACCTTCGACCCGACACCCCCGCTAGTGGTCCATTTCGACGCGACGAACACGTTTCTGTTCAAAAGTCGAACTAATCGACCTCCAATCTCCGAGTCGACTATGGACGAAAGATACCTTCCGGCGGTCAGTCTCTAACTGCATCGGCACCTCGAGTGACTTTCGTACTAATTTCATACTTTATCACGCTAAACGCGTATTTTCTGTCGAAAGTCGATCTAGTCGACCTTCCACGTCGAAGTCGACTACGGGGCGGCGGCACGGTCCGGAGGGACCTATCCATCTGCATAGTCGACGTCGACCTAGTGTCGACCTTTAAGGTCGACACTCTCGCTAAGTCGACTCGTCGACCTTCCGCGTCGAAGTCGACTATGGGGCGACGGTCGGCGTCGACGAGAAGAGCCCGTAGCAAAAAAGAACGTTCAGATCGGACGTCCGGGAGCCGAGTTACCGGGCGATAGGTAATGTAGGTACTCTGAACGACCCCCCACCTAGTGACGGCCCCTTGCCGATGTCCGATCTCGCTCAAACTCGGCGTGTCGGTGGAGACCGACCATATAGACACTCCCACGGAAGGATATTCTCCTGCAGCCCCGCGTCTACCGGCCAGAGGCGACTCCGCCCCCGGGGGTGGGACGGGGGTGGGACCCGGATCGAAAGAAAGATCTCGTCCTAGATACCTTCGATCCGAAGTATCGTCGCATTCGGGCGGTCGGTTGGTGAGTTACAGGTCGGCAAACACGAAGTGAATGAAAGTTTTAAGCCAGGTTATCTCGGCTCCCCGTGGACGTGGAACGTCGAATGAGGTACCCAAAATTCGAGCTCGGCGAGATCTAACTAGTGGTGAAAACCGTATCGAAATCGGTCCATCCGTTGCAAAGTTACACTTCCAAACTCGGTTCCCATACGAGATCGGGGTTGGGTACGGTAAGATTGTAAACATTTTTTTCACTTTTGTCAAAAACTTGAAAAATCGTGCTAAAATCGCCATCTTTAGAGCTAGGACCGGCTATTTCTCGATTTCGACAGGAAATCGCGCGTAGAATCCGAAAAAAGTATTTCCAACCCCCTCGAACCACCCCTTCGGGGGGGTTGGGGGTTGTGGACCCCCCTAAGAGTGGAATTTCGACAAAGTAGTTACCGATTCGGATAGATCTCGGGATCCTCTATCCGAATCGAAACGATCCCCCTAACCGCCCCCTACCCTTCTAAAATTTTTTTTTATACCGTCTCTCCCTGACGATCTACCGCTCGAGACGTCGTATCGTCTCGTAGCTCTCGAAATGTAAGTCTAGTTTAAAAAAATCTCCACACCGCTAGGACGTTCCGTTCCGGAGATATAGGGGGGCAACCGTCGATCCTGGCATGGTTTTTGTGACCTTTGAACGCCTATATCTCCCGAAGTAGCCGTACGATCGCGACCGTTCTCGCTCAGGAATCCTTAGAATTTATAGTTCTACGGCACCGTGTCGTTTTCTCGAATCGACATTTTGTATGGGGAGACGGTTTTCGGACTGGTTCGTATGAACCGACTTCGTCCTAGACGAAAACCGTCTATGGCGCGTCGACGCGGGCGACGGGGACGCTTCTCGGCATCATAGCGACTCGGACGTGGGACGAGGATTTAAACGGAAAAAACACATTTAACCGTTCAATCGGTACTCGGCGACCGCTAATCGCCGAGTGCATACGCACGCTAGATGCGGTCGACGCGGAGGTCTCTATCGGTACTATCACCTTCGACCCGACACCCCCGCTAGTGGTCCATTTCGACGCGACGAACACGTTTCTGTTCAAAAGTCGACCTAATCGACCTCCAATCTCCGTGTCGACTATCGAAGAAAGATACTTTGCATAGATCAGAGTCTAACTGCATCGGCACCTCGAGCGACTTTCATACTAATTTCACTCTAAATCTACTGAAATAGATGGTTTCTGTCGAAAGTCGACCTAGTTGACCTCGCACGTCGAAGTCGACTATGGAAAGCGGGTCGGCGTCGTCGAGACGAACCCACAGCCGAAGGAATCGTTCCGATCCGACGTCCGGGAGCCGAGTTATCCACGATATACCTATCGAGGGACCCACTCCCACCTAGCGAGGACTTCCGATTTCGCTCAAACTCGGCGTGCGGGTCGAGACCGACTAGATAGACACTTCCACGGAAGGAAATATTCCCGCATTCACGCGTCTACCGGCCAGAGGCGACTCCGCCCCCGGGGGCGGGACGGGGGTGGGACTCGGATCGAAAGAGAGGTCTCGACCTGGACACCTTCGATCCCGAGTATAGTCGCATTCTGACGGTCGCTTATCGAGTTACAGCTCGGCAAACACGAAGTGAATGAAAGTTTTAAGCCAGGATTTCTCGGCTCGCCGTGGACGCGTAACGTCACATGAGGTATCCAAAATTCGAGCTCGACGAGATCTAGCGAATGCCGAAAACTACATCGAAATCGGTCCATCCGTTGCGAAGTAGTCTCCGATATTCGATCTCCATACGAAGACCCCTCCCCGGGGGGGGGTATTCCGGTACGAGGCGGTATTCTGTAAGCGTTCTCGGAATATGTCTAATTCGGTCGCCCGAAAGTCGAATTTCGACGAGTTCCATACGGATTCGGATAGAGAATCACCGCGGCCGTCGGACCCCAGAACTACCCCTCCCACTACCCCCCACCCCCGCCACCCGCATTCTATGTACGCGCGCTCCCGGACGACCGACCTCGCTTCCGAGGAAAAAATCCAATTCGGCCCAAAATCTAGTGCAACATTGCAGAAGGCACCGTCCGCCTCCGACGCGCCGTTCCCGAGCTAGGGGGCGTCGACCCCCCCTCCACCTAGGTACTCTAACGAACTTTGAATGCTTATATCTCCTAAAGTACTCGTCCGATCGACTCGATTCTTTCGCAGGAATTTTTCTAATTTTATCCTCTATTAGCCCACTCAAAATTGAAAGAGGTCAGACACTGCCACACACGAGAAAATTCAGTACTTAATTCTTTTTTTTTTTTTTTTTTTTTTTTTTTAAGTCCCAGAAAAGAATATTGATCTCTACTTTCCGTTTTTCATACTTTCGCACTTGGCGAATGTCAAAAATTCAAGGTCACCCTACTGAGAAAATTCGCCAAACTTTGCGGGAACGTCCCACCCGATGCCGGGATCGTTTTCCCGAAAGACTACTTTTTCTCGAATATTTAACCCGCTATGGGCGAATTTCGAAAAATCCCCCATACAAGGAAAATTTTTAAGGAACCTCCGATTTTGAAAATTTTTTGTCCGCATTGTAAGGTATCTCGAAAAGCATCTTTTGAGCGGAATCGAACCCGTGACACGACATAGCTTTTTTTCGAGAAAAACACATTTTTTCTTCAAAAAACGCTCAAAAAAAATTCTCGTATTTTTTTTCGGCGGTCATTTTCGAAACTCTATCCGTACGCAAAAGTCGTTTTTTGACTTTTTTTCGACCATTTCCAACAAAAGTGACCTCTAATGACCTTCGAAGGTCAAAAGCTAGAAATTACCTTATTTATTTTTCAGACACTACGATCTGGCATTCAAACTTCATATCCAACTTTGACTTCATTTTCGACACTCAGTATGGAGCCATGTATGGGAAAAAAATCAATCGTAACCGATCGCGATGAAAACTAATTTTTCGTATTTCGCATTCATTTTAGATCATATCTAAGTCGAATGTTGTCATGAGAATGTTTACACAGAAAGAGATATAAAATGATAAAGATTAAAATGATTTTAAAGAAACAAATAAAGATAAAAATGATAAACAAGATAATCATAAAAATAGATCATAAAATAACAAAAAATATGACAAAAAGTTTCATTAAGAAAAGTCTTAAGATGACAAAGTTACAGCAGAAAATACTTTGTATGAAGAAAAAAATACCAGCTACGAATACATTACAAATACCAGTTACAAATACATTACAAATAAATAAATACAAAAAAATAACTAACCTAACCTAACCTAACCTAACCTAACCTAACCTAACCTAACCTAACCTAACCTAACCTAACCTAACCTAACCTAACCTAACCTAACCTAACCTAACCTAACCTAACCTAACCTAACCTAACCTAACCTAACCTAACCTAACCTAACCTAACCTAACCTAACCTAACCTAACCTAACCTAACCTAACCTAACCTAACCTAACCTAACCTAACCTAACCTAACCTAACCTAACCTAACCTAACCTAACCTAACCTAACCTAACCTAACCTAACCTAACCTAACCTAACCTAACCTAACCTAACCTAACCTAACCTAACCTAACCTAACCTAACCTAACCTAACCTAACCTAACCTAACCTAACCTAACCTAACCTAACCTAACCTAACCTAACCTAACCTAACCTAACCTAACCTAACCTAACCTAACCTAACCTAACCTAACCTAACCTAACCTAACCTAACCTAACCTAACCTAACCTAACCTAACCTAACCTAACCTAACCTAACCTAACCTAACCTAACCTAACCTAACCTAACCTAACCTAACCTAACCTAACCTAACCTAACCTAACCTAACCTAACCTAACCTAACCTAACCTAACCTAACCTAACCTAACCTAACCTAACCTAACCTAACCTAACCTAACCTAACCTAACCTAACCTAACCTAACCTAACCTAACCTAACCTAACCTAACCTAACCTAACCTAACCTAACCTAACCTAACCTAACCTAACCTAACCTAACCTAACCTAACCTAACCTAACCTAACCTAACCTAACCTAACCTAACCTAACCTAACCTAACCTAACCTAACCTAACCTAACCTAACCTAACCTAACCTAACCTAACCTAACCTAACCTAACCTAACCTAACCTAACCTAACCTAACCTAACCTAACCTAACCTAACCTAACCTAACCTAACCTAACCTAACCTAACCTAACCTAACCTAACCTAACCTAACCTAACCTAACCTAACCTAACCTAACCTAACCTAACCTAACCTAACCTAACCTAACCTAACCTAACCTAACCTAACCTAACCTAACCTAACCTAACCTAACCTAACCTAACCTAACCTAACCTAACCTAACCTAACCTAACCTAACCTAACCTAACCTAACCTAACCTAACCTAACCTAACCTAACCTAACCTAACCTAACCTAACCTAACCTAACCTAACCTAACCTAACCTAACCTAACCTAACCTAACCTAACCTAACCTAACCTAACCTAACCTAACCTAACCTAACCTAACCTAACCTAACCTAACCTAACCTAACCTAACCTAACCTAACCTAACCTAACCTAACCTAACCTAACCTAACCTAACCTAACCTAACCTAACCTAACCTAACCTAACCTAACCTAACCTAACCTAACCTAACCTAACCTAACCTAACCTAACCTAACCTAACCTAACCTAACCTAACCTAACCTAACCTAACCTAACCTAACCTAACCTAACCTAACCTAACCTAACCTAACCTAACCTAACCTAACCTAACCTAACCTAACCTAACCTAACCTAACCTAACCTAACCTAACCTAACCTAACCTAACCTAACCTAACCTAACCTAACCTAACCTAACCTAACCTAACCTAACCTAACCTAACCTAACCTAACCTAACCTAACCTAACCTAACCTAACCTAACCTAACCTAACCTAACCTAACCTAACCTAACCTAACCTAACCTAACCTAACCTAACCTAACCTAACCTAACCTAACCTAACCTAACCTAACCTAACCTAACCTAACCTAACCTAACCTAACCTAACCTAACCTAACCTAACCTAACCTAACCTAACCTAACCTAACCTAACCTAACCTAACCTAACCTAACCTAACCTAACCTAACCTAACCTAACCTAACCTAACCTAACCTAACCTAACCTAACCTAACCTAACCTAACCTAACCTAACCTAACCTAACCTAACCTAACCTAACCTAACCTAACCTAACCTAACCTAACCTAACCTAACCTAACCTAACCTAACCTAACCTAACCTAACCTAACCTAACCTAACCTAACCTAACCTAACCTAACCTAACCTAACCTAACCTAACCTAACCTAACCTAACCTAACCTAACCTAACCTAACCTAACCTAACCTAACCTAACCTAACCTAACCTAACCTAACCTAACCTAACCTAACCTAACCTAACCTAACCTAACCTAACCTAACCTAACCTAACCTAACCTAACCTAACCTAACCTAACCTAACCTAACCTAACCTAACCTAACCTAACCTAACCTAACCTAACCTAACCTAACCTAACCTAACCTAACCTAACCTAACCTAACCTAACCTAACCTAACCTAACCTAACCTAACCTAACCTAACCTAACCTAACCTAACCTAACCTAACCTAACCTAACCTAACCTAACCTAACCTAACCTAACCTAACCTAACCTAACCTAACCTAACCTAACCTAACCTAACCTAACCTAACCTAACCTAACCTAACCTAACCTAACCTAACCTAACCTAACCTAACCTAACCTAACCTAACCTAACCTAACCTAACCTAACCTAACCTAACCTAACCTAACCTAACCTAACCTAACCTAACCTAACCTAACCTAACCTAACCTAACCTAACCTAACCTAACCTAACCTAACCTAACCTAACCTAACCTAACCTAACCTAACCTAACCTAACCTAACCTAACCTAACCTAACCTAACCTAACCTAACCTAACCTAACCTAACCTAACCTAACCTAACCTAACCTAACCTAACCTAACCTAACCTAACCTAACCTAACCTAACCTAACCTAACCTAACCTAACCTAACCTAACCTAACCTAACCTAACCTAACCTAACCTAACCTAACCTAACCTAACCTAACCTAACCTAACCTAACCTAACCTAACCTAACCTAACCTAACCTAACCTAACCTAACCTAACCTAACCTAACCTAACCTAACCTAACCTAACCTAACCTAACCTAACCTAACCTAACCTAACCTAACCTAACCTAACCTAACCTAACCTAACCTAACCTAACCTAACCTAACCTAACCTAACCTAACCTAACCTAACCTAACCTAACCTAACCTAACCTAACCTAACCTAACCTAACCTAACCTAACCTAACCTAACCTAACCTAACCTAACCTAACCTAACCTAACCTAACCTAACCTAACCTAACCTAACCTAACCTAACCTAACCTAACCTAACCTAACCTAACCTAACCTAACCTAACCTAACCTAACCTAACCTAACCTAACCTAACCTAACCTAACCTAACCTAACCTAACCTAACCTAACCTAACCTAACCTAACCTAACCTAACCTAACCTAACCTAACCTAACCTAACCTAACCTAACCTAACCTAACCTAACCTAACCTAACCTAACCTAACCTAACCTAACCTAACCTAACCTAACCTAACCTAACCTAACCTAACCTAACCTAACCTAACCTAACCTAACCTAACCTAACCTAACCTAACCTAACCTAACCTAACCTAACCTAACCTAACCTAACCTAACCTAACCTAACCTAACCTAACCTAACCTAACCTAACCTAACCTAACCTAACCTAACCTAACCTAACCTAACCTAACCTAACCTAACCTAACCTAACCTAACCTAACCTAACCTAACCTAACCTAACCTAACCTAACCTAACCTAACCTAACCTAACCTAACCTAACCTAACCTAACCTAACCTAACCTAACCTAACCTAACCTAACCTAACCTAACCTAACCTAACCTAACCTAACCTAACCTAACCTAACCTAACCTAACCTAACCTAACCTAACCTAACCTAACCTAACCTAACCTAACCTAACCTAACCTAACCTAACCTAACCTAACCTAACCTAACCTAACCTAACCTAACCTAACCTAACCTAACCTAACCTAACCTAACCTAACCTAACCTAACCTAACCTAACCTAACCTAACCTAACCTAACCTAACCTAACCTAACCTAACCTAACCTAACCTAACCTAACCTAACCTAACCTAACCTAACCTAACCTAACCTAACCTAACCTAACCTAACCTAACCTAACCTAACCTAACCTAACCTAACCTAACCTAACCTAACCTAACCTAACCTAACCTAACCTAACCTAACCTAACCTAACCTAACCTAACCTAACCTAACCTAACCTAACCTAACCTAACCTAACCTAACCTAACCTAACCTAACCTAACCTAACCTAACCTAACCTAACCTAACCTAACCTAACCTAACCTAACCTAACCTAACCTAACCTAACCTAACCTAACCTAACCTAACCTAACCTAACCTAACCTAACCTAACCTAACCTAACCTAACCTAACCTAACCTAACCTAACCTAACCTAACCTAACCTAACCTAACCTAACCTAACCTAACCTAACCTAACCTAACCTAACCTAACCTAACCTAACCTAACCTAACCTAACCTAACCTAACCTAACCTAACCTAACCTAACCTAACCTAACCTAACCTAACCTAACCTAACCTAACCTAACCTAACCTAACCTAACCTAACCTAACCTAACCTAACCTAACCTAACCTAACCTAACCTAACCTAACCTAACCTAACCTAACCTAACCTAACCTAACCTAACCTAACCTAACCTAACCTAACCTAACCTAACCTAACCTAACCTAACCTAACCTAACCTAACCTAACCTAACCTAACCTAACCTAACCTAACCTAACCTAACCTAACCTAACCTAACCTAACCTAACCTAACCTAACCTAACCTAACCTAACCTAACCTAACCTAACCTAACCTAACCTAACCTAACCTAACCTAACCTAACCTAACCTAACCTAACCTAACCTAACCTAACCTAACCTAACCTAACCTAACCTAACCTAACCTAACCTAACCTAACCTAACCTAACCTAACCTAACCTAACCTAACCTAACCTAACCTAACCTAACCTAACCTAACCTAACCTAACCTAACCTAACCTAACCTAACCTAACCTAACCTAACCTAACCTAACCTAACCTAACCTAACCTAACCTAACCTAACCTAACCTAACCTAACCTAACCTAACCTAACCTAACCTAACCTAACCTAACCTAACCTAACCTAACCTAACCTAACCTAACCTAACCTAACCTAACCTAACCTAACCTAACCTAACCTAACCTAACCTAACCTAACCTAACCTAACCTAACCTAACCTAACCTAACCTAACCTAACCTAACCTAACCTAACCTAACCTAACCTAACCTAACCTAACCTAACCTAACCTAACCTAACCTAACCTAACCTAACCTAACCTAACCTAACCTAACCTAACCTAACCTAACCTAACCTAACCTAACCTAACCTAACCTAACCTAACCTAACCTAACCTAACCTAACCTAACCTAACCTAACCTAACCTAACCTAACCTAACCTAACCTAACCTAACCTAACCTAACCTAACCTAACCTAACCTAACCTAACCTAACCTAACCTAACCTAACCTAACCTAACCTAACCTAACCTAACCTAACCTAACCTAACCTAACCTAACCTAACCTAACCTAACCTAACCTAACCTAACCTAACCTAACCTAACCTAACCTAACCTAACCTAACCTAACCTAACCTAACCTAACCTAACCTAACCTAACCTAACCTAACCTAACCTAACCTAACCTAACCTAACCTAACCTAACCTAACCTAACCTAACCTAACCTAACCTAACCTAACCTAACCTAACCTAACCTAACCTAACCTAACCTAACCTAACCTAACCTAACCTAACCTAACCTAACCTAACCTAACCTAACCTAACCTAACCTAACCTAACCTAACCTAACCTAACCTAACCTAACCTAACCTAACCTAACCTAACCTAACCTAACCTAACCTAACCTAACCTAACCTAACCTAACCTAACCTAACCTAACCTAACCTAACCTAACCTAACCTAACCTAACCTAACCTAACCTAACCTAACCTAACCTAACCTAACCTAACCTAACCTAACCTAACCTAACCTAACCTAACCTAACCTAACCTAACCTAACCTAACCTAACCTAACCTAACCTAACCTAACCTAACCTAACCTAACCTAACCTAACCTAACCTAACCTAACCTAACCTAACCTAACCTAACCTAACCTAACCTAACCTAACCTAACCTAACCTAACCTAACCTAACCTAACCTAACCTAACCTAACCTAACCTAACCTAACCTAACCTAACCTAACCTAACCTAACCTAACCTAACCTAACCTAACCTAACCTAACCTAACCTAACCTAACCTAACCTAACCTAACCTAACCTAACCTAACCTAACCTAACCTAACCTAACCTAACCTAACCTAACCTAACCTAACCTAACCTAACCTAACCTAACCTAACCTAACCTAACCTAACCTAACCTAACCTAACCTAACCTAACCTAACCTAACCTAACCTAACCTAACCTAACCTAACCTAACCTAACCTAACCTAACCTAACCTAACCTAACCTAACCTAACCTAACCTAACCTAACCTAACCTAACCTAACCTAACCTAACCTAACCTAACCTAACCTAACCTAACCTAACCTAACCTAACCTAACCTAACCTAACCTAACCTAACCTAACCTAACCTAACCTAACCTAACCTAACCTAACCTAACCTAACCTAACCTAACCTAACCTAACCTAACCTAACCTAACCTAACCTAACCTAACCTAACCTAACCTAACCTAACCTAACCTAACCTAACCTAACCTAACCTAACCTAACCTAACCTAACCTAACCTAACCTAACCTAACCTAACCTAACCTAACCTAACCTAACCTAACCTAACCTAACCTAACCTAACCTAACCTAACCTAACCTAACCTAACCTAACCTAACCTAACCTAACCTAACCTAACCTAACCTAACCTAACCTAACCTAACCTAACCTAACCTAACCTAACCTAACCTAACCTAACCTAACCTAACCTAACCTAACCTAACCTAACCTAACCTAACCTAACCTAACCTAACCTAACCTAACCTAACCTAACCTAACCTAACCTAACCTAACCTAACCTCTACACTCAACACTCCCCCAGTGAACAGCGCGCGTGTGAAGCTCTGTTAAATTAAAATATTAGAGCTGGGTAAAGTCGAAGTAAACCCGCAGTGCTATATATCTACGTGATCTGTACGACAGTGCGAACAAGTGCGTGAAATTTTTTCTTCCATCGCATCAGTGGTTCCGGAGAAAAGTGAGTTAGTGCCCTGTTTCCTGACCCGAAACGGCCTGCCCGAATCGGTTATCCGCGTGCGCCGTCGAAACAAGATCGACGACATAGCAGTTTTTCGGCATCACTCGACGAGCCACGCGAAGCCGCACCTGGCAACACCACGCCAGGATTTTTCGGGCTTCAGTTGGGGGCCCCAGGGCGGAAACATTGCCAGCTGCACACTCGCCTGACTCCGGATCCACGGGCTTCGAGCTGTCCTACACTGACCACACTTGTGCGAACGCAGACTGCAGCGTCTCATCAGACGCGCCAGCCCCAGCTGCGTCTGCTGGTGTTACCTGGGCTCCGCTGCTGTTCCGGCTGCGCCCGCAATCGGGCTTCGACCTACCACTGCACCCCACTGAACCATCGAGGGGTGGTTTCTTGGTTGCGCCGGAAGCCCTGGCGTTCTGCTGGCCTTGGAGCTGACACCACCGGACGCTCCGTGTTGTGCTGCATCCGAAAACATCTTCGGATCGTCTGTGAAGCTAATACAAGGTCCGTACGGTGTATTTTAGTTGATCTGCCTACGGCAGGCAGTGACTGCACCGGATTTTGGTCAATTGTGGGCGAACTAGATCGGTGACCCCCCCTTTTTTGGACCCCATCGTGTGCGTCCTGAGGAGCCGGTTCTGTTGAACTCCTTCATCTCTAATTCCGTCCACATTTGGCCAAGATATACGAGTTTCAGTAAAATAAAACACCATATTACCGTGCGGCAATAGATGGCGCCAGTATCAACAAAGCTGTTTTTATAATTAATCTCCACCAAATCTTTCTAAAAGATACCGTTTTGGCTATATATCTGTTCCGCCATCAAATCTGTTTCGTTTGAGGCCCTATTTGTCTTCCTCCGCCGAGTATTAATCACAAAATTTTAGTTTCATTAAATATTTCATTTTTCATTTTTCTTAAACTTTTTTGTACAATTGATTAATCGAACTCATTACTCTGCACACATGTGTGCTACAAATATATGATCAGTTAGAGGCCATAAAATCAAGTTTTCGCCGCGAAACCACGAAAATATCGTGGTTTCAGCGAATTTGTAACAGTTCATCTACCCAAGGACAGATGGCGCCACTTTCGGCGAACTAGTTTATTCAAGAAAAAATTTTAAATTCTCTTATAAAGATACCGTTTTAGCTACACATCTGTCCCCCTTTTTAATGCGCTTATTTCAAGGCCCAAATTGATTAATTCCGCGGTGTATTAACCATAAAATCAGTAAATATTTCATTTTTAATTTTTCTCAACGTTTTTATACAATTGATTAAACAAACTTGTTACTCTGCACATATGAGCGTCACAAATATTCGATCATTTTGAGGCCTTAAAATCAAGTTTCCGCCGCGAAACCACGAAAATATCGTGGTTTCAGCGAATTTGTAACAGTTCACCTATCCAAGGACAGATGGCGCCACTTTCAGCGAACTAGTTTGGTTAAGAAATAATTAATAATAGCAATTAGTAATAGCCACTATTGGCATTAAGTAAGATTTAATTTATTTTAACTCGACTTTATTTCATTCTATTTTTCAAAATATTTTGACCTGATTCGATTTACTCTAGATTTACATTACATTGAGCTATTATTGACTTAGATTACGTTCTCAGTCATTCAAACGATTGCTACTGGAACTGTGCGGTTGCCCTTTTTGGACCAAAAAGCTCGAGAACCTGGCCAGCATGCCTCCCAAAGTTGTCCCAAAGGAAACTGCTAAGCCCAAGTCGGCTAAAGTAGCAGCACCACTACCGAAAACAGCCTCAAAACCCAAGGCTTTGCCGGCCAGAAAGTCCGGGACGCCTCTGAGGGCCTCAAGTAACGCCCCCCCCCCCCGCTTCGCAGCCGGACCCGGTGGCCGTGACTCCCACTCCCCTTGCCCCATCTAAGTTGACAAATCCTGCCAGCGGACCGGCTCCGGTCGACTTATCCGATGTCACCAGCACCCCTTCTGCCACCCGCAGATCTTCGCTGGCATCGTATACAGGCTCCACCAGGGAGCTGATCCAAATTGCTGCCAGGAACGTCATGAGGGCGAGGGACGAGGACAGGGGCGCCTTCGCAGAGGTGTCCGGCCTCGTTGGCGGCGTTGCTGTCCCGTGCCCCCTTGCCGGTGAGTTGAGCGCCTTGGAGGAGGCGGCGGCCGCAGGGAGCCGGAGGGGATCTGGGGCGAGTCTGGTGGGATCCCGGGACGTCTCGCCGACCCCTTCTGAATGCTCGGGAGCTGCGCGTCTCTCTATCTGTGACGAAGGGGTGCCGCTCCACCGAATCCCGGTGCGCGCGAACGAAGTATACCTTCAGGCCAAGGAAGCGATTGAGAGGTCCGGTAACACGAAAAGAGAGATCAGGGAGACTGTAACCGGAGCTCTCCAGGAGCTCCTCGAACTGGTCCTGAGGGTATTTGACTCTCGGTCGCGCGCCGCGGCGCGGGTGGAGCGCATCCTGGCGCAATCCTCCAAGGACACACTTCTGGCCGAGAAAAGTTACTCGGCTAAGCTGGAGGCGCAGGTGGAGAGGTGTGCGGCCCTTGAGAAGAAGATGGAGGAGATTACGGCGGTTACAAAAACGACCCGGGACCTGCTGGGACAGGAGCTTGCGCACCTCGAAAAGAGGGTACTGCCCTCATGCCCAAGCATGGAGCCGCTTGAGCTTCAGGTGGGTGCCCTTCAGGCCAGGCTCCACAGTATGGAGTCAGCATCGCGTCAGCGCCATGAGCAGGTCGTTGCCAAGGTCGTTGCCCATGCCGGCCCACAGGCACGTACATATTCACAGGTAGTGACGGCCCCCCCGAGGCGGGAGGCCCAGCACGTGCTGCTGGTTGGTTCCAAGACCGCAGACCACACCAGTGACTCACTAATAAAAAAGATTAGTAATGACCTAAAACTAGACCAGCTTGGCGTCGGGATCAACCGAATCAGGAGGGCCCGAGAGCAGAAGGTGGTCCTCAGCCTCGGTTCAGCGGAGGACGCTTCAAAAATGAAAGCTGCTCTGGAAGCCGTAAACCTGGAGGCTGCCCCGGCGCCTTGTAAGAATCCCCTCGTGGTTCTCCTCAACGTCATGCGGTACTTGAAGGACGACCAGATTGTTTCGCATCTTGTTGGGCAGAACCACTTGGAACCCGAGATGAGCACTGGTATGGCCATAAAATATAAGCGGTCAGCGAGAAACGCCCTACAGCAGCACGTCATTCTGGAGGTAACTCCGGCAGCTTACCACATGCTACTGGACAAGGGAAAGGTCTACCTGGGGTGTCAGGTAGTGCACGTGGGGGACCAGTCTCCACTGGTCCGCTGCTCGAACTGCCTTAAATATGGGCACTCCGCCAGGGGCTGCAGGTCGGAGAAATCCACCTGCTCCTTCTGCGCGGAGGCACACAGGCAGGAGCAGTGTCCTGTGAGACTGGCCGGTGGGACGCCTACCTGCGTCAACTGCAGGGACGCTAAGAGACCCCATGATCACCCAGCGCTTGATCCGGATTGCCCCGAGCGCGCCCGCTGGGAGGGCATAGCTCGGGACCGGATCAACTATGGCTGCTAAGGTGGTCGTGGGGACCTCAGGCCGTGGACTTAGGGTGATGCAAATAAACCTCCAACGCTCTAGGTCCACGACTCAAGAGTTCCTGCAGTTTGCCTCCATAGGAAACTTTGACCTCGCCCTTGTCCAGGAGCCCTATGTTGGGGCCTGCCGTGAGCTGCGCCTCCCCTCCCCGTTTCGGGTCATTCAGGCTACACCGGGGGTGGATGGGGTCGTCAAGGCAGCTATCGTCCTGATTGACCCGGTCCGCAGTGCTCGGGGTCTGCCTCTACTGTGCACGGAAAGGGTGGCAGTTGCCAGCCTCAAAACCAAGGCCGGGGATCTGACCCTGGCTTCCGTGTACATTGAGCCGGGCTTCAGCACTCAGGAGGCTAACACAGTCCTCGCATCCCTGGAGCCTGTCATCGGCTTGTGTTCTGGTGCGCGCCTGGTAGTCGGCGGCGACTTCAACGCCAAATCTAAATGGTGGGGCAGCGATCGGAACGACGAACGGGGCGACCTGCTAGCGGATTTTATCGCGCAGTCGTCCCTCATGGTGCTAAATGAGGGTGCGGTGCCGACCTTCGAAGTCTACCGGGGTGCCCACTATATTGCCAGCAGGATCGACGTCACAGCATGCTCACCTGACCTCTCAGACCGGTTGTGTAACTGGGAGGTCAGTAGGGCGATAGTCCCTTCATCCGACCACAACGCTATCACTTTTTTGATTAGTGTTGAGAGATGTGCGGCTCCCCCAAGGCCCAGCACACGCCTCTTTAACACTAAGAGGGCGAACTGGGCCAAGTTTGACGAGGCGCTGCACACTCAGCTGGCGGAGAAGGGGCTCAACCCGGAAGGGATCCAGGACATCGATCCTGCTGACACTGTTCGTGTGGAGGGCGCGTGCGCTGGGTTCACGGGGGCTGTTTCGGCGGCATCTCTGGCGTCCATCCCGCCGCCCGTCCGCAGCACCAGACCGGGACTGTCTTGGTGGAGTAAGCGGCTTGACGAGGCCAGAGCAAGCATGCTCAGGCTTCGCAGGCGGGTCCGTGTGGCCCACCCACGCCGCCGGGACCTGGTGGTGGCCGAGTATCTTGAAGCACTTGAGAGCTACAAGGCGGCCATAGCCAGTGTCCGGACGGATAGTTGGAAGAGCTTCTGCACCGAGCAGGACCTGGACGGAATGTGAGCGGGTATTTATAAGGTTCTCAAGATCACCCCGGGAGTCAAGGAGGATCAACTTCTTGACTCCGGGAGTGGTAATGGGGCCTTGCTGGATGCCAGAGGTTCGGCTGAACTTGTTGCTGACACTTTTTACCCCACAGACTCGGCTGCTACTGATTCAGCCCAGCAGGCGGACCTCAGAGCCTCGGTCCGGTTCCGCGCCTCAGTGATCGCGGAGTCGGAGTGCAGCGAGCCCACCTTTGTCTCTACAGAGGTGGACACTGTCCTCAGTGGCATGAGCCCCAAGAGGGCTCCTGGAGCTGACGGACTTGCAGCCGACATTTGTCAGCGCGCAATCAGTCGGCACCAGGAGGTCTTCCTGTTGCTGATGAATCTCTGCTTGAGGAGCCAGTACTTCCCGGTGATTTGGAAAGCAGCCGTGATCAGAATTGTCCCTAAGCCCGGGATCCCTCCCGGGCTTAGGGTCCTATTCTGTTCCTAAAGCGTACAGACCCATAGGGCTTCTTCCGGTCTTCGGGAAAATTCTCGAAAAGCTGTTCACTAGGCGGCTTCTATGGTACCTAGGGAAAGGAAAGCTACTCAGCGATCATCAGTATATGAACCCATACTGCCGCAGCGTTCCACGGAGGACGCGCTGTACTCCGCCCTGGAGGTGGTGAGCGGCGGGATCCGACGCAAGGAAATTGTGGCGCTCGTGTCTTTGGATATAGAGGGAGCGTTTGACAACGCCTGGTGGCCGGCCATCCGGGCCCGCCTGATCGAAATGGGGTGTCCGGGCAGACTCTTTGGCCTCATCTCCAGCTACCTCAGTAACCGCACGGTTACCGTCCAGTACGCTGGGGAAGAGGTCACCAGAGCAACGAACAAGGGCTGCATACAAGGATCTACTTGCGGCCCGTTACTCTGGAACGTCCTACTGGACCCCCTTCTTGGTCTCGTGGCGGGACTTGGTGTCCATATCCAGGCGTACGCGGACGACATTGTTCTAATCGCCGGCGCGTCGGACGCCCATACCCTAGAGATGCGGGTGAACAATGCTCTTGAGGTCATAGCCAGGTGGGGTAGAAGCAACAAGCTCACGTTTGCACCACATAAGACGCAGGCGCTCATCCTCACGAACAGGCTTAAGTACGACGACCCAGTGCTGGTAATGAGCGGGACCCCTATTATCGTAAGCCCGTGCGTGAAGCTTCTTGGAGTAACAGTGGACCGAAAGCTAACTTGGAAAACCCACGTGGACGAACAATGCGCCAAGGCCATTCGCGTATATAACAGTGTGAGCCGGGCGGTTCGTCCTACGTGGGGTCTCGACAGCGAAATCGTTAGACGAATCTACATTTCTGCTGTCGAGCTAATTCTGCTTTACGCTAGTGGAGTGTGGGGGGACGCAGCTGATAAGGTGTATATCCGGAAAAGGCTGAACGGCGTTCAGCGCCACTTCGCCATTCGGATCGCCAGAGCCCACCGTACCACGTCGCTCACTTCCTCCTTGATCATTTCAAGGCTCCTCCCTCTACCAATGAGAGTAGGGGAAACCCTGGCAGCCTACAGGGTTAAGAGGGAGGGTGTATTCGATCTTCTCCCGGGCCGGGAGCTTGAGGCGAGGTGCTCGCCCTTCGAGCTGGAGCACCCGGCGCGGAGAGAAAGGATCGAATACACATGCATCGAGGACGAAAGTGAGTATGTGTGGGACCCGGGTGGCGATCTCCGGATATACACCGACGGAAGCAAGATGGAGGGAAAAGTGGGAGCCGCCTACACGTGCTGGTGTGGGGATGTCGAGGTGGCCAAGGCCTGCTTTAAGCTCGCCGACTACTGCACCGTCTTCCAGGCGGAGCTGTTCGCCCTTTGGAGGGCGGTGCAGTACTCGGAAGGTCAGACGGGTAAGAACTGCTCGATCTTGAGTGACTCACGATCCTCTCTGGACCAGCTGTCCAATGCAGAGAGCACTTACCCCATCGCTCGTGAGGTCCGGAAAGTAATCAACCGGATCTCCGGCGATGGCAGGCAAATACGCCTATTCTGGGTGAGGGCTCACGTTGGGACGGCGGGTAACGAGCGGGCCGATGAGTTAGCCAAGCACGCGGCTGTGCGCCTTAAGGTGGCCCCGGCGTATGACAGATTTCCACTGTCATACGCCAGGTACCACATCAGGCAGCGCACGATCCGGAGGTGGCAGGAGGAGTACGCCGCCTCCGGCACCGGCCGCGTGACGAAGTGGTTCTTCCCCGACGTCCGCGATGCATATAGGCTCCTTTGCGGGCTCAGCATCTCCCACACGAAGACGCAGGTGTGGAGCGGCCACGCCGGTACAGCCCAGTACCTCCATCGATTCAAGCTGCGTGACTCACCAGCCTGTCCCTGTGGTGACGACGAGCAGTCGATGGTTTCTTATTTCTTGTATATTTACCATAATTCTCACTGCTTGAAGTAACTTAACGTGATGTTAAATGGCCTATAACTGATAGGAAGAATGAAGTTGTACGTAGATACATATGGAATCAAAATCAGATGGGCAATTGTTCAGTAATGAGCGAAAAGACAAGATTTTGTAAGAGTGTGAAGTAATGATAGTTATTTTAATTCGATATAGTATGATTATTTTTGTTTAACGTAAACCAAATTAACAATAAAAAATTATGATTTGGAAGTAAAATAAAAATTTGATGTACTTAACACACAATTATAAACATGCCCAAAATACGCATATAATGTTCAACCCGTAAACAATGTTTTATTCAAGAAATTATGGAACAAAGCGTGTAAATAAAAAAATGGTATGTATCCAAACAAACTGAGAATGCTTGAATATAATAAAATGTGACAATGTTTTTTTTTAAATATCAAACTTGTACGGACGGCACTAAATGTGCTTGGTAGCCATCTTGGTTCACACGATTAATCTAACGCGTGGCAGAGTACTCATCTGTGGCGTCGCGGCCATACAGGCACATTATATTAATCAGACTTACACACATCTAAATTGCTGCTCCATCCTCAAAGGATTGGTATAGTGCAGTATCCTTCACTATGCTGGCATTCGTCAATTCAAATGGTAAATACTACCAAATACTTAATGGCATGCTTAATTAATATTTAGTATTAAGAGCAAAGGCTCTATCAAGCATTTCGAGAAAAACCATTAAGTCCTCATTTGTCCATAGTAAAATAATGAAAAAATACTGTAACTCTTAATATTCGAATACTCGAAAATAACGAATAAAATGGAAATTCGTCAAGAATAAAATACGTTTGTAATAGGCTGAAGAATACTTTGGCATGCTTCGTTTTCTTCAATTCTACAAGAAAATCGGATGTCCCTGATTTTACGGTTTCGCCCCACTGTGGCGGCGGTTGCAGCCACCGCGGTCGCTACCGCATTATTATTTCGGACGAAATGTTTTCTTGATTTATGTGTAGTAATATGTACGTTTGCTTGTGATAAGTAATTCCACGGATCTTTGTATTCCTTTCACTCCGATTTTTATACCTTTTGACCTTGGATATCGGCATTTTGTCGCATTGCAAAGCCTGGAGATGGCGCGCACGCTCGGATGTCGAGTCGACCACAGACTGACACGCAGTAGGGCGTCAGCGAGCGGATAGGGTGCATATTACGTGGTACGCGGGGAAAAGCTGATAGTGCGTCTATTTACTTTGGTATGTCTATGGTGCCCTCGTACATTCTCGCCACTTTACCGACCTTTTCCTGCTATCCAGCAGCGGGAGCACAAATAATTTTATCTGGCCGACAAACTTACGTACATAGTCTTTATCTTGTGTGCGGGACACTTGTCGCCAACTGATAGCATAAACAATGTTATGTCGAGTGAGGTTGTCAAAATAAACCCACACCATAGACAAATCTCGACAAAGAATAAATTTTGTCCATTTGTGGAAGCACAAATTTTAATCCTACTAATTTGACGTTTGTTGAGGATAATTTTGTCACCACCACCGGGAGGGTGTTTTAAATCCTAGAAGGAGGTGTTTGTTCGTGTTACGAATATGTGCCTATGTAGTGGCGATGGCACAGGCGTTTCTTAACGTTTTCATGGTTCAAAGACATGGGAAAAGCGGTAAAAAGAGCGAAAGATGGATGGGTTTGTTTGGGCAAAGACGTTTCTATTCCATCCTTTACTTTCCGTTATAGGAAGTAATCAGGCGGAACGGCTTAGAGCAACGCTCCAGCTGAACGGGAAAACGAAAAAAGTGCAGAGATTAACATCACATTGACATTAGATAAACTACAATCCTTCTAATCTAACAAGGCAAATGCGCTAAACCAAGCATTTTTTATCTAAATTCATTAAAACGTACTTAATTGTGCATCTACACGAAATTCAATTCGAAATAACTTAGGTGTAGGCGATTTGTAGGAAATGGCATTTTGTTAGCCGCTATTCTGTAAAACGCTATTTCTTGCTCCTTGCACTGAATAGTTATCATGGAGCAGCCTGCGCGAACACAGCCAGGGTCGGGAGCTTTAAAGTGACAGTTCTTGTCGACAAAATTTCTTATCCCTCTAGCTCGACAGGTGTCCACTTTCATTTGTGCTCCCGCTGCAGATGGAATATTTTTTATCGGATAGCAGACTCCCTTAGCTTTACAACCCAGTCGGTAAAACAGCAATCGGCCGGACAGAAAAAAACAAATAGCCGTTAGAAGGGAATGCCAGAATGGACAAGGATTGATGCCATCCGTATTCAGGTAGTGCAATGGTCATGGCATCTATAGTTGCCAGCCGTTGGTAATGGGTTAAAACGACGCAACCGATTTTGATGCGGTTTTTTTAATAGATAGAGTGATTTAAGAGGAAGGTGTATACGTATAATAACATCCATTAAATAGTGGAGAAATTACGAAATTAATTTTTTTCTGCTTAGTTTGTAATTAGACGTTAGGATTGCAAGTATTTATTTTTGGTTCCGAGTTTGTAAGAAAACTTTATAATTTGGCCATTTCCGTTCGCACGTTCGTCCGTGTGTCACAAACTTGTGGTTCTTTAGAATTGTAATAATATTTGGAGACAATAAAAGTATATTTATCCCGATAATCGGTGATAATTCAATTTTAAGAAGAAAAAAAGGTTTCCTAAAATTTTGTTTCAATAAAGTTTTGTTTCCTAAAAGTTCAGTGATACTTAAAATAAAAATGGAATTTCTCATCATATTATGAGCCATACAGCCATGAATAAAAACTCTTTTAATGTTTCTAACATAACATCGCATCGAATGAAAGATGATCGAGGCTGCAATTAAAATAGTCCGTGTTGGAAAATACAATGTAGTCGTGCAACGCCAGGAAGATTGTTTTGGAGGGACTTGCCTTACATACCATAGGTCTGGATTCAAATCCCTGCCCCGTTCATGCACCACTATATTTCTCTTTCTAAGTTGGATAAGTGCATTTCGTCACGAATGCGTATTGTTACATAACTCTCTATAAAGTTACATTTAGTACAAACATTTTTTTTTACTTTTATTTTAAACAGAAATAAATTTTGCTGACCCAGGTTGCTTATGCTCTCGTAGACTTCGGGGCGTTCGGCTGAAGTAGTGTCTGTTCGGTCAACGGCGTACGGAGCCAACTTTACCCAAGGCTCCGACTTCAAAAGATGATTAAAATTAAGAAATTGTATATAATTAGTTAGATAACAAAATAGCTTATCGTACAATTATCAAAAGTAAGCAATTATTTTTGCTTTTTAGTTCCGGTGTGTTTTTTGAAGGCGGTCCTTTTTAACCGACTTCAAAAAAGGAGGAGGTTATCAATTCGTCTGTATTTTTTTTTAATGTTTGTTACCTCATAACTTTTGCCTGGGTGAACCGATTTTGATGATTATTTTTTTAAATGAAAGCTAGTGCTTTCCAAATGGTGCCATTTTAATTTGGTTAAGTTCTGACAATGATATCCATGAGAAAATCATATAAGTCTTAAATTGGTATTAAGATTGCGCGACAAATGGACGAATAACTCAATATAACGCCAACCGATTTCGGTGATTCTTTTTTTATTGGAAAGGACGTGTACAAATTAGTAAGTGTACTTCAGATTCACTAAAAATAAACAAATAAAAAAATTAACAAAGAAAATAACTGATTTCAAAGAAAAAGCACTAAAAAGTAAAAAATAATTGCCATTTTTGTCGTTACGATTTTTGTAATTTTTTGAATCGGTGTCAGCCAAGGTAGCCAAGGTTCTCTTGACTGGCGCAGCGCGAGCCCGGCTGACCCCGACTCAAAAAATTACAAAAATCTTAACTACAAAAATGGCAATTATTTTTTACTGTTTAGTGCTTTTTCTTTGAAGTCGGTCATTTTTTTGTTATTTTTTTTTTATTTAAAAATATTTTTTAAATAAGTATTTACAAATCAACCTTTAAAAACAATCTGAAAACTTTTTCGAATACTTATTTCCAAAGTACTTACCTATCAAATAAAAGAAAGCAAATTATTTAACCAAATCCCAATCCCTAATACTACTGTTGCGAAAAGAGCCGACCACGCGATTGCGCCACGCGGGATGGTACCCCGTTTACGTAGCCATGCACGGATGGATTACTATAGTTAATTAACTCGGCGGGTGAGCAGGCAAGTGAGTGATTAAATATGACGTTTATTTTTAGTTGCATTTCTTAAAACGTTACAGGTAAAATTAAGTTCACCAGGCTGAATAACATGTTGTTTCACATGTTATGTATGCATACGCATGTACGGAACGCAGCAAAACTTCAGGTCAGGTTAGGTAAGGCCTAGTTCGGCCCCAGCTCGGCTCTCCTCGGATCTTGTCGCCTCGAACCTCGAACCACCAGCATCGGTATTCATTCGTTTATGCTTAGCGTCCTTTATGACTTTTTATCCGAATGCGCAAGAAGGAGGTTGTCTGAAAAGAGAGAAACAATTTGAAATATTTAATATTTTTTGTGTTTTGAATGATCATGGTTGACAGTGTTCACAAACGCAGTCGGAGGCATCAAATATACACAATACGCCAACGCCATCATGAATGACTAGCGATTTTATTGATTAATTCGGTGAAGCAAGAAAATACTTGTTGGGAGAAGTTCCAATATCCTAACTTTCATATTTTAAATCCAAATTGAGGTTATTTTTTCTCGATCTCGTTCTCACCAATCATCATGAATTTTTTTTACGCTGTCGGGTTTTTATATTTTTAAGTAATTTGTTTTTTTTTCTGCTCGGCTTCTCAGTGTCCTAGCGGGATGTTTATAGCCCATGGGGCTGGTAGTTCGAGATATTAGCGCGTTCAAACAAAAATAACAAAGAAAAGAACTCTTCAGCTTTATTATATTATAATATATAATATATAACAAAGTATAGTATATAGATTTGTACAGAATTTCTGTCCTGAACTAGCGGCTGCTATTATTTTATGTAAATTAGTATTTTGTTCACTTTCAAAATATATAGTCCTGTAATGTTCTCAACTCCAAAAAGAAAAAGGATTGGGAATTTTCCGGATATGTAGTTATTGCTTTTGAGTAGATATATAATTTACTGCAATTTTAGTCATAGATAAAATATTTCGTTTTCCCATCGGTAAGGAGACTAGTTTGGGATCAAGTGTAGCAATTTATTTATTCACTTTTCCTTCAGTGTGTTTGGCATACTTCGAAGTGCGCGCCGTTTTACTTTCGTGGATTGAACCCTTATTTTATTAGTTCCTGGCTTTTGCCTGCGGCTTCACTCGCGCTAGAAACCGTTCTTTCTTTATAAAAGCTGTTAATCCTCAATTCATCACTAAAGGTTTTTAATGACATTTAGGCATATGTAATTTCAAAATTAATAGCTTTTCCTCAGAATCCGCAACAAATGCACCCATACCAATTTTAAGGCTTTCTAAATTGAATTCGAAACTTTCTTTTACATTTTGGTACGACAAAGGTTTGAATTGAATTCATAAAAGGAAAATTCTTAAAACATCACTAAGATATAAGGGTTAATAATATGTAGTTTATGCTAGAAGTTCCTCTTTATATGTTACATTAGAGGTCCTGTCTTCAGGGGTTAACACAACCAGACTGGTAGAGAAGAGGTCACTCTTGATGTGTACCCGAAGTCTCAGTTGTCATCTAAATTGGCGTTACGGGAAACCGATCGACTGGCGTTTTAAAATGCATGGAGAAATTGAGGAGCGCGCTCAGTGGGCGTTAAGAGAACTAACATTTGCGAGTCCGAGCTTGATTTGACAGCTTACTCAACGTTGCCGTAAATACGTCGACGTTGCTGTTTACGTCCACTCCGCGTTTTCATACAAATCGGAAGTCCGTGTTTGACTTGACAGCTTGAAGAAGTAAAACCACAGAATATCTAGTAAAAACTTGTATGGATTTTGACGTTTTTACGGAACTTCGAAGTTACGTAAACGCCAATTTAGGTGAGAACTGAGACTACCGGCACAGGCCACATAAAAACCTGAAGTTGTATACTAACCTAACCTAAGTTAAGTTGGTAGGTACTGAAAGGTCACTGAAAGAAAACATGATTTCTGATAGGCCACCAATAATCATAATATTCCTAAGATCTATAGTGCTACTTACCATCACACCAAATTACATAATGGGTGAGCAGTAAAGTTAAATAAAAGAGAGGCCGGGAATTCAATAAATAAAGAAAGAAAATTCGTTTATTTGTCTATTTTTTTTATTAAATTAAGTATAGAGTAATGATGAAAAATAAATAACAGGAGACAAAATGGGCCCATTGCAGCATATGCTATAGATGATATTATGCCTATAGCGCTAATATGATGGTGTAGTGATATATAAGTAGTGATCTCTTAAGGGGAATAAAAACTTAAATATGAACGTTTTTCTGAAGTCGATTACAGTAAAGCCTTTGGTTGTTGAACATTGAAAAATACTGAGCTTATAGAACCTACGTTTGCGAATGTACCCATCCCTATTTTGTCCAAAACACTTGTATAATCATAGAAATAAAAAATATTTTTAAAAGACCTTTTTTACCTTTCAAGGCCATTTTTTCTATTATCTTTCTATTTAGAAGAATGAAGTAATGAAAATTGTATACCTTTCAGCCATAACGAGGTAAACATCCCCCCAATACATTTTTTTGACAAAATCAGACTAGTCGTACCTTGCCGAGCGGGGACGGAGCGCGCGAAACGTGCGTACCCTCCCGCCGACATGATGGCACTGGCTAGATTCCGCCGCGCGTATTCTTGACTTTACGCTATGGTATATAGGCGCCTTAAAACATCTCTTTCCACAAATATAATACAAAAGCGACCCGGACCGGCTTCCCCCCGGAAGCAATAAATTGCTATTACCAGATTATTTTTGGTGTATTTACAGTACAAACAAAAAAAAAACAAAAAACAATTAATAAAAAAACAAACATTACCTCTATATATAATATAGTGTAGATGTAGATTAATGTAGGTTTTCATTGGTAAATTTATGTACTGGTTGACATTTATTATATGCCATAGGCATGTATGTAAGTAGATGCTGTATCAGAGTCGAGCTATTACTTATGCTACGATCGAGTGTTGCGTAGAGAGAGTGCGCGGGACAAAACGGAAGTAGAGCCGGGGGATGCTGCCTAATGAGCATCCTTCATGATCCTTCACTCCACCCGCACAGCCACCGCGCCGCCGCACAACCGCCGCACCACCACCGCACCACCACCGCACCACCACCGCACCACCACCGCCCTCCGCCGCGCCGCGACGCGACGCCGCAACAATGGGTCTCAGACTTGAAACTATTTTAGAGTTTTACCCTGGCTTACCCATTTCTCAGTCCTCCACCGTACAATTCGTACATTAATCAGCAACCGTACATTATTAATATGTGCCATGTGTTGTATTTAGCCAAAACTTTGTGATCGGGTCATCAAAATAAGCTTAACACCTAATCCAAACACATTCACCGGCGCAAAACACGGATTTAGAGTCCTGGATAAATTAATAAAACAGTTTATTTCTCTTTTTATTTTCATAAATATAAAAATTGTCTACACAGTTGGACTGTGCGAAGGACCGTGGCACAAAATGTGAATTTTATATTCCTCTGCCACGAACGGTCAAGCGAGAATCTGAGCAGTTCGAAATACTATGGCTTCTGAGCACAACACAAATGTTGGCACGATGACCTCCGGGCATTTAGGAGTTACACTGACAAATATACATGAAAATAGTTAGGGTTCCGTACCCAAAGGTTGCCAACTAAACCCTATTATTGCTGTCCTTTACAAACTCCGCCCACCAGCTCGTGTTTTCCCTCTAAACGCAGATTGGGGAAGTGAGAAATTGTTTCAGCCAATCACGGATTTATACTGAATATTTTTTAAAAAGAGATTGCCAACAAGTGCGTGGTAAGGGTGAAACAACCCGGCCGATATGTCAACCATTTGAGATTTAAGAAATGTTTGTCATTGTTTTGTACTAACTGTTGTTATACTAACTCCCCTTTAGTTTTCCGTACAACATGACTTCACAGATTTATTTCTTATAAGCGACGCTATTGACTGGTGCAATAATACAGGATGCTTTATTTTTCTCAAAATCAACGAATTCTATTCCCGACTTGGAAAACGATTTTTCCAAAAATCTAATAATGCAGTTTTAGTTTTCATCAAAATCGGCCTAATGACTCCTTTGAGTGATTTTCGCTATTTCTTATAGTTTCGGATTTGACCCTGAAGGCTCACTTGAAAAAAATACCTGTATACTTGAAAATTGCCAATCAGCTTTGATATTATTATGAACGAAAGGTACATCACTCAAACGCGATTCATAATAAAGCCGGAGTCGGAGTCAGCTAAGGTCACGAAGTCATCTCTACTTATATAAAAGGGAACGTCTGTCCACATGTGAAAGGTAGTCTCCGTAACCACAGAACAGATCAAGATGCCGTTTGTACCGATTTACAAATTCGATCGCGGGGCTTGCTTTGGATACATACCATCACGCTAAATATCCTAAAGGCTGAGCAATATCAATGAAATTACTTTCAAACAAAATTAATACCAATTTTGTGGCGCATGCCGGCGCTACGGCGTAGCGCGTATAACCGACTGGTTAAAATATGTTTTTTTCGAGGGAGGGTTCAGGTTTGAATCCTGAAAACTCAATTTGTTTTTCTGTTTTTTTTTATCTCGCATGTTTTTTTTACGTAATAGTTTAATAGCAAAACCGTTTTCGTAAGGAACAATTTTCAGTCATGGTAGTCAGTGGGAGAAATTTGGTTCCCGAGTCGGTCATTTGATACGAAGTCGCAGATAAATTACATCGTTATTGACCAGCCTTTTCGACCAGCCCTTTGGGCTACTTTTTATGCAGGAAATAATTCAGCTCAACATGAGTCCAAAACGACTTGGACCCGAGCGGAGCCGGGTACCGCAGCTAGTACATTCATAAATTAAAAACAGATGCATATACCTGTCGTGATTTCTAAGTAAAACCACTGTATACCATACATCACTATAAATAAACAGGATCCGTCACTCGAAGTGTTACCATTTGAAAATGATATTATTTGGTTAATTGAAGTACGGTTTACCAAAAATTGTATCAAAATGCTAAAAAAAACATTGATTTTTAAGACAATGATTGATATTGTTAGATATAGCCTCCTTTGGCACAAATGATGGCACCAAGTAAAAAAAAAGTCCTCCGGCAAAGGCATTGCCGGATGACTTTTGCATATCAGTCGAGCTTTGTGGGATGGTGCTGTTGGTGGATGGTATTGTTGGAACGTCCAGCTATTCGTAACGAATTGCTTCATTATTTATTGCATCATTTAACACCTTTTGATGGTACACTTGCTGGTTGACTCTAACGCCCTTCTCGATAAACAGGAGTGGAGAGCGACCATTTGCGGTCACTGCAGCCCAGACTTTAAGGTGTCCCCGTAAGCCTCAGAAAATTTCGCCTCCCATACAAACGTAGTTTACTAATCATTTGAAAACCACTGTAGCAATTTACTTGATATTTGGTATCACAAATCTGGCAACAAATATCTGTGTCTGCATGCCTTTGCTTTTTCGATAAATGTATTCTGAGTCAAACCACAGAGAAAACAAAATTAGTATGAAGATTGTGTTTTTGCTTTCATCTGATTCGGTTTGGATTTTTCAAAAAAACAAAAGCATGCAGACACAGATATTGGTTCTCAGATTTTACATATTAAATATCAATTTAATTGGAACAGCGGTTTTTAAATGATAAGTAAACTACGTTTGTATGGGGAGCATAGCTTACGGGCCGTTCTTAAGCCTCTGTCGTGCGATTTTGTGAAATTGTAGTTTTTTGAACCCATATTTATAGCACATGCAAAAAGATAACTCATGATTAAAAATATGTGTTGGAAAGAACAACTGTTACATAAGGACCCCATACCTTTCGTTTTTTAATAGAACTTTTAGATTTATGTAAAAAAAAATCTGAACCTGTCTATTTTCATGAAAACAGCTTATCTTTGTGCAAATTTAATGAATATATTCAGTTAAAAAAGGGACGATATTTTTATTATCTTAGGTTGCTTATATCTTTAACTGTGACCCCATACCTCGAAACTAGCAAAATTTCAAAATATTTTATTCAAATTAATTAACCAACGTAAATGTCGCGCACGGCGTCAAATTTTCATACAAACGTTCATACATATTACGCGCCCAGCGAGCGGGTCGTCAGTCCCGTCCCGACGGAGCTGCCGCGCGGACGTTTGCGACGTGGGGTCTGTGGATATTTCGCTTGTACTTACGACCTTTCGTTATGAAAAGGATTTCTTATCGGTGTACCGCACAATGTGAAGTCTCGCAAGAAGCGTGCTCTATGTTATTTTACTATAATAGTATTGCAAGATAACTTGATTTGAATAGAATTAAAGTTGTCAGTTAAACTTTATCGTTATATATGTGCCTCAATGAGATTGGAAGGTACATTAATATAACACCTGAAGGCTTTTTTTTATGTAACTGGGCATAGATTGCTCATACCAATCGACCGTCATTATATTAGCCTAACATACCACATGGGAACTAGGTGCCATGCCAGGACCTTCCTCATATTGCTCAGCTACATTGAACGGTGTGGAAAATACGGACAAATTTCATTGCCGCTTCGACTAACATTCATTCAATGCAATGGTACCCACCCGGGCGGGATTGACCCTAATACTTAGTAATAAGGGGACCTACAGTTTTACGTGCAAACCGAACCACGGCTGGCCTCAATGGTGGTAAAATTTAACCCACCTAGAACCGAACCGCGCTCGGAGTTGCTTTACCAAGCTTATTGAATCTCAAGGCGTCGCGTCACTGGGCGACCGAATATAGCGACGCTTACAGTTGTTTTCCTATGCGTGTGCTCACGGCGAAGTGTTCGTGAGGCTAGACTGGAGAGGGTGCGCGCAGGGCACGCGGGGTGAGAGGTTTGGAGCCGCGGCTTCCCCGAACATTGGATTGTAGCTAGGTTTGCGGCGTGCCGCGTTGTAGCGCTTTTATATTGCAATGATTTCTGTACAAGCCATTTATAGCCTATTTTTTATATCTATTTTGGTTGCCAACTATTATATTGTATACGAATGCATTATTAATGTTACCTAATAAGATGTTCAATGTATTTCAAGATACCTAACATATAAATATAGGAATACAATATTTATTAAACATGTCGATCCAGAATATTATCACCACCACTACAGAATGAGGTGTTTATTTTGATAAACTAATAACACAGGGCTATTTATGTATTTTACCATTTAATATTGCTGTGCATAATAATACATTTTAAAATTTTCTTTAATACATTATTTCAATAGTGTCAACCGCTAATTTAGTTACTAGTAATTGAAATAGATTATAATTGTGTATATAATTACTGAACCTACTGAAAACTCGAATGCGTGAAATAGCCGCCGCTAGATAACTATGTCAATAATAATACATGAGAGGAAATTATAATTTTATTTCTAACAAAGTAAGTGCCGTTTTTATGGATCCGTAAGGTTAGGTTCTATCTAAAACTCTGAAGGCTTATAGTGCAGTAACACTCCATGTTGCAATGGTGCACGTTGTAATTCAAAACACCACGCTTCGAAACGCGACAAAAAAAATAATCCACCCTGCAACCAAACTGCTTTTTATTGCCAGCGCCCGCATTGACTCAAAAAACCGGTTTAACTGAAACAGAAGAAGTACAATCGGATTGCTTTGTTGCAATGCCGGTGAGCAAAGCAAAAAAAAGACACACAAATCCTACAAAAAAGGTAATGAATGTATCACTTTCGATCTCTGCAAATTAAAAAAATAGTAAAGCAGGTACCCTCATCGATATACCTTTCAGTATTTTTAATTTTATAAATTAATATCGAAAAATCTCGATCCTCCCACTAAGCTAGCTTATAATACAAAAACTAAATAACCCTTCACATTTATAGTCAACTCAAAACTAGGCCGCCCGTGCACGACACTTCCGCTCAATTCTGCTCTAGTGCATCCTACAAATATTATAAACGCGAAAGTTTGTAAGTATGCATGGATGTTAGTTACTCTTTCACGTAAAAACTACTGAATGGATGTACTGATATAGTTTATACATCGGAATAACACATAGGCTACAATTAATAAAGATATTGTGTGAATTGTCCAAAATATCAAGTAAGCAGGAAACAATTTACCATCTGCGAGATATTCTGGGGTGCGGTGCCAAAACCGCTAAAGTTACACGTATGTTATGCATGATAGAAATGTTTATCTTAAATAGTCCTACAAAAAAGTCCGCCACAGTATACATCTATATCTTATGTGTGCCATTATAGCCAAAACAGTGAACCATAACTACAATAAAAATTGATGATTTATTTCAAATGCACATTTGGTAGTAATAAATTGATTCCTAAATGAAAATAGATACTTGTATAACATAAAATGTTTGATCATCCCGACATCAGTCCGAAACGAAATTTACTCGAGCTTAGCCGGGTACCTCAGCTAGTATTACATATTTTTGATTGAACTATCACCGACCCACTTGATCGGACTAGGAATAAAAACATAAACGTAAGGAGTTAATTCGTAAGTTATGTACGTAGATGTATTGAAAATGCCAACGTGTTTGCATACATAATACAAATGTGAATTTGTAACATATTTCAAAAGAATAGGCCAGCTGCGTGCCATAAAATATCAGGAACTAAAGGCGGCCGGCGCCGGTCGGCAATGTACTTTACTGACGTAAAAACGCAAGAGACCGAGCTCTGCAACATATTTTCTGAAATCAAACCACTCGCTTTCTCCTCGTTTGAAAATCTTTTCAATCTTTGAGCGGCTCGTAGCCTTGTGGCGCGGAAACTGGCCTAGCGTACCAGAGGCCTGGGTTTAATTTGGACATGCACCACTGTCTTTGTCTTTCCAAATTCGATAAGTGCATTTCGTCACGAATGCGAGCTGCTCCTTGGTTCGGAATCCATGTAAAACTGTAGGTGCCCTTCCCCTACTAGGTGGTTGGGTTTAAGCCCGCCCGGGTTGGTACCATCACGATGGATGAAATGATGGTCGAAGCGGCAATGAAAAATCGTCCGTGTTTTCCATCCAGTTCAATGTAGCGCTGCTCATAAAGGGAACGTCCTGGAAAGGCACCTAATTCCTTCGGGAATGTGGTGTATTCATAACGGTAGTTGTGTGACATTAGCCATCCATGTCAGGTCGCATTAAAAAAAAGTGCACACATTTAAGCTATGAAATACATATTTCAATGCGCTATTGTGTCTTTTAAAAAAACTTCACAATCACTCTAATAACCCGTTAGGATTCTATGATTCAGATAGACATGGTAGCATGATTTTACAAAGAAAACGGTTTATATCCAGGCTCACTTGTAATAATCACAAACATGTGGGATTATAACAATGAAATAATACGTAATAATTTTATTATATTTAAAAAATACATAGTCCAAGTCCACCGTGCATCGTGATCCAATGTGCGCCGTGTAAATGTCTTACATTTGTGTGAGTGAGCACGTTGTGTCAATGTGTTGGGGCAATATTTTTTTCCCACGGGTGGACGGCGTAGCCTTAACAGAAGCAGGCACTTGCTAACGAACGGCTACTCTATCGTCTAAATTCTCTTTGGATTTACCCTGGAGTCAAACACTATCATTTTTAACCGACTTCAAAAAAGGAGGAGGTTCTCAATTCGTCTGTATATATTTTTTTGTTTGTTTACACAAAGTTGTTTTCATCAGGAAAAACAATGTTTTTCAGGTCGCCACTTTCATGCAAGCCTTTCAGTGCTCGTGCTCTTTGTAGTCGGACTGCCTTCTGCGCTGAAGTAAGATGCTGTACTTTTTGTATCTTGTAGGGCTTCAGATTCAGTACTTTTTTCTGAATGCTGAATACTTGACTCGGATACTTTCAGACATTTCACCTATGTTGCAGCACTGAAGATTTCTTTGAATCTAGCCTTCACCTTTCACCGATGAGGCTTTGAAGAGGTTCGGCTTGCATAACCGCTTGTCGGGTCCGGCATATAATTTATTGGTAGCAAAACTGTAAACTTATTTGAAAGTAATATTGTTGTAATATAATCTAAGAGAGAAGAGATATCTAAAAACGATAAAAATAATTAATTTTGTAAATACATTTTCGTCTGTCTTGTTTGACATTTCTTCTTTATATGATATATAGGAAAATTATCTATACTAATAATAAATCTGTAAGGGGTGTTCATGGAGTAAGTTGCTTTGCTTTCTAATATACTTCGTTTATAGACTTTATGTATGATACAAAGACCAAATTGATGATTTTTCGAAATCAGTTCTGTATGTATGTATGTATGTATGTATGTTCCTTCATAACTTTTAAACCGATCATCCGAATTCAATGAAACTTACTACACGTATATGTAAATACACGGGACACAGGATAGGTTATATATTATTCAGTTACGCTTACGTTAAGATGTAGCTGTCATACAAACCGGAATTCTCCGCGCGGCTCGGCGGGAGGACCGCGGCTCTAGGGGGAAGGGGGGGGGTGCGGCGCTTACTTTTTAATCACTATCTGCCTTTATTTTTTCGTTTACTTCTTCAAACGGTTTTCATTAATATAAGGAGCGATCAACGAGCAAGGATTCCGTATGCATTTTTTAAATTTTTAATACAAACCATAAGAGAAAAATGGATACTATGTACTTCAAAATTGTAGGTGTTAAAAAGGCCTGCAGAAAGTTCCACGATATCATGTAGAGCGAACCACTCGCCCGATTTATTTGCGTATTTTATCAACGTATAGCAACTCTGGGCGCAGTCAGATTCAGGATGGGTTACCGTTTTCCATGTTGAAGGTGGCTGTGGCTCGTATTCCTCATAAAACTTTGTAAAAGTAAGGAAAGTGGTAGGGTTAATCCCGACTTTGTTGGTTTTATATCAATTTATATGTAGCAGTGCCAGTGCGGTCTGGCGGCACATTCTTTTAAAATTCGCTCCCAATTGTTTACGAAGCTCTAAATGGGAATATGTCGATGTTTATCATTAAATAATGCTATATCGGTTCAAACTATTTCGATTAAATTTGGTAGATGGATACATAGTCCTGGACCAGCCTTTTGGTGGGTTAATTTTTATCCAGGAAATAATTCAGACCGAAATCAATCCAACACGACATTGACCCGAGCGGAGCCGGGTACCGTAGCTAGTATGAAATAAATGGACTATGAACAATGTGAGAATATAAGAAAATATAGTGGCCCGCGCCCACGCTGCCCACCAGTGCTCGGTGAATACTCTCACTAGGTATATCGGAGGAATAAGCCAGCCCGATACGCTACTTCCTAATCCAGGATTAGGGATATAGATAAAGAGCCGACGATTCAGCATATTTTTTATGTAGTATATTAGTATACTAATTTCATTAGATGTATTCATATTCACTTTCTTATTCACACGCATACACAAACCCCTTTATTTAAATTAATTTAGTAAAATTATTTTTACTAATAACTTTTTTACTGTAACTGATATGTACTTAACCTAATCTGTTGATCTTAAGTAAATAAATCTTAATTTAAAAGTGATCATTTTTTTAAATAGTTAATATTCTACGGCATGGATAATGTTGATTTTTGTAAAAACATTTTAAAAACAAGCTATTTATGTTCTTAGATTTACACCGTCGCTGTACATAATGTTTTGAAAACTTACGGTTTTCCGGTGTGCAATGCCGTGCTTAACCGACATGTTTCGCTTCCCACGACGGAAGCATCGTCAGGGCCACTTCGTTACGCCAGCCAGTTACCGTTTGACGAGCCGGGCTGTCAGACGTAACTCCGGGGCAACGAAGTGGCCCTGACGATGCTTCCGTCGTGGGAAGCGAAACATGTCGATCAAGCACGGCATTGCACACCGGAAAACCGTAAGTTTTCAAAACATTAAACAAGCTATTATTTAAATGCTCTAAAAAAAAGAAAATATAATTTAAATTAAATCAAACCCATCAGATTATAATATCATAGATTTATGTATATTATGTATAAGCTTGTCGTGATCTTAACCTGAATAAATTAATTTCGTTGAAAACACACTTTTTTATTACCCGACTGCGAAAGAAGGAGGGTTATGTTTTTCGAGTGTATGTATGTATGTATATATGTATGTATGTATGTATGTATGTATGTATGTATGTATGTATGTATGTATGTATATTTCTTTGGCACCCCCTGCAGCCTAAACGGCTTGATGGATTTTAGCTTGAGAGGTGTCATTAGATTCGTCTTAATTGTGAGAGTGACACTGGGTATATCAAAATCATAAAAAAAACATGGCTGATTTTTGGCGCCAAATTATGTGTTTTAAATTTTTTTTTTTCTTGAAACCTATCGAGTGGGGTATCAAACTAAAGGGTTTTCTAAATAGTTTACAAAAAGTTATGCAACTTATATGTTTAAATGTAATTTGGAATAAGAAATTCCAAAAACATCAAAATATTCAACGTTAAAAATTAATTCAAATGATTTTTGTTTACGCAAGCGCGCTTGTCACACCAACTCAGGTCATATACTCCTCTTTTCACTACCTCCAACTATATGGAATGTAGTTTCGGTTACATTGCATATTTATATGGTGTAACCGAAAGATAACTTTGGGATGTCTGTAACTGGAAGTGGTTGATCCGGGCGATAGTCAGATAGATTTTCGACATTCTCGGTTGCCGCATAGACCGATATCACCATCATTGCTTTACTATCAGCATTCTGCACCTGCACATCTCATAAATCCATACTTCCGTTGTCAATGGGTGTCACGCTGGGGAAGGTCCGCTTGTTCCACAAGAGGGCGACCCTACAGTGCCGAGATACTGTGGTGCCCGAAAATCGGTATCAATCTGATAATATCTAAAAGCTTTACCGAAGATAAGAAAACTTTCCATGAAGATGTCGTCAGCCCCCTGATGAGGACTTATGTTACATAGGGTACATAAGACATGATCGTCATCATAATATCGCTGATCTTTAACCGTGCGTCCTTGGAAGCAGTAGGAAGGAAAAGCACGGCTTTGCCAAAGTTGGGTTTATCATCATATATCACATATTATTAACACGTTATATTATTCAAAATAATAAACCAGGAGTTCATGTACGGATTAAATCATGAACGTTATATTTTGATGGGCTTTGGAGGCAAGAAAAACAATAAACGCTCAGTTGGGATGTAACAGTTTATAAGCTCCAAGGTAACACATTCGATCGGGCGATTGTGGACCTAGGGCCCACATATATTTGCAAACGATGAATCCAGGTCTCTTTCGCCGCATCCAGTTAAAGTTCTAATCTGTGAATCTGGAACTTAACTAGCACAATAATTAAATAAAAATGGCTTTAACAATGCTTTTGACTCACATTCAAAGCTGTCAGTCAAGAGACAACTTCCAGTCTTATGAAGTAGTGGATATAAATATTATAATCATGGTTATTATGGAGATTATTGAATTTTAACTAGCAGTTAGTTTATACATGGATGAAATCCTGTGATCAAAGCGATTGTTACAGGGTCCGTCACTTGAACTGTTACTTCTATTTTCAAAATAATAATGACAGCGCGCCAAATTTTGGTGAAACGTCAATTTGTTTCATTGTTTTTAAGTGGGCGAAAAGAGCGGGAACAAATTTGAATTGCATAATAAATTTTCGCAATGGATATTAAACCTAACATTGTGATCGTTTTGTATTTGCCCGGAAAATCACAACCAGTCATCGTTCGGGAGCTCCGACATTTACATGTGAACAAAATGTTAGTGCATCGAACCATTAACCGTACTTCAATTAACTAAATAACATCATTTTCAATTGGTAAAACTTCGAGTGACAGACCCTGTATATAACCACAGGATTTGAGTGTCGAACTGTTCGCTTATAAATTTAGTGTAACTGTAATCAACGATGATGAGAGGAAGATTCTAAAAAAACCATATATTGGGTGTTAACGGAGATATGGTCCAAAAGCTAACCACGTATTCCTCGGCATATTTGGAGCTAAAAAGGTAGAAGATATTTTGTTGTGCGACTTGAAAAAGATCCTCCCCATACATTTTAAATACCTACAAATAAAATGTATATCTTTTTTGTTTCAAATATGCCAAAAAATACGTTAACGTTTGGACCATACCTCCACTAAAATCTTGTATATATCGGCATAAGATCAAAATTCGTTGAATGAGGGAATCTCATTCTATGAAGTAATGACTTCGTTAAAGCCTTAAAGATAACATGAAGAAACTTTTAGAAAATGTAGTTTTGTTTTAATATCAATCAAAAAATCTATTTGTTACACCTCGTAGTGTAGGGACTAAAATATTGCCTTTCATGCAAGAGGTTATGGGTTGAAATCCTCGCATCTGTTATACACCACTTTATCTTGCGTGTTGTTCATAGTTCGGAACCCATGTAAAACTGTAGGTCACCTTACGCCCGCCTGGGTTGGTATCACCGCATTACGAAAAACTATGGACGAAGTGGCTATAGATCATTGTCTGTATTTTCCACCCATGGTAACCGTGTGCAGCCGTGATACTGTGTAAAGGAAGGTCCTGGCCTGTCACCTAATTCCTTCTGGAATTTGTTTAATTAGGGTTATATCATGACGGTAGTTGTGTTACATTAGCCATCCATGTCAGGTTCCATAATAATACCTAACCTTACTTTCGTTGGAATTTATTAAGGTACAGATATTTAAATGATAAATGCATGCTCTACGAAAACTAAAAATAATTAAAATAAAACAAATTATTTAAAAATATAAAAAACCCCACAGCGTAAAAAAATGTAACTTAAAATTGACTTAGTAAAGGAACTGAAAAGATAGAAATAAGTTGAAAAATTAAATATTTGTTGTGTTTGAATGATCATGGTTGACAGTGTTTACAAACGCAGTCGGAGGCATAAGATATATTAACTACGATTTATATTTTCAATGGTGTGCCTATGCAAATTTCACGATGATCGGTTGAGTTCGCGAAACAGACAAACTTACTTTCGTATTTATTATATGACAGTTAGGAGATTATAATTTGTCTCAATAAGTACAATATTTAGTTTAACGGCTTACCGCGCGTGTGAGGAGCAGGACGTGCTGCTCGACGTTTCGGAGCCTCACATGGGCTCCATCATGGGCTCAGGAGAACGTGCCTGTCGCGACGGAGGTAGGCACGTTACTGGCTACCCGCCGCTTTGCTTCACTTCTCAGCGTCCATGGCAACACTCGTACATTTTCTTGAGGATTAGCTGCGGTCCGAATTTCGTGTGAAGTGCAAAACACGCTGACTGTGTTTTCCTCGACGCCTGTTGTCGGTGCACCTCTCCGAAATTCAGTTTTCAGCTTATTCAGCACGGGTTTCCATATGGGCGAAAGACGGTAGGAATCTTCACGATTGAAGTTCTTGTGCTTGCTGATTTCGATGGACTCCCGAATGATTCGTGGGAGGTTTCGTTGTTCAGGTACTAGGACTTTCACCTGATCAAACCTCAACCAGTGCCCAGGTCCAGATTCTGCATGCTCACACAGCGCTGACTTCGTGATATCTCTGTTCTTGACCGCCCGCATGTGCTCCGTGATGCGTGTGCTGACGCTCCTCTTCGTTTGGCCAATGTACGATTTACCGCATGAACAGGGAACTCTGTAGACGCCAGCGGCGAGTAATGGTACCTTGTCCTTTACTGATCGGAGCATGGCTGAGACCTTGCGTTGAGGATACAGCACGGCTGGTATGCTGGATCTCCTCAGTATCCTCGCAATACGGTCTGTCACTCCCCTGATGTACGGCAGGTATGCGGCTCGCCTCTTGACGTCATACTGTGGTTGTCGTTCTTTCCTTCTGGTTCTCCAATCTCTTGCCTTATAACCATTGCCTTGCATACCCATATCACTAAGAAAATCGCTAGTCATTAATAATGGGATGTATTGGGAAATATATAATATATCATTATATAATTCATATTGTGCATCAAATACATTTACTTTTTTGTTATTAAATTCATTGAAAGTGTACCTATGTAAATTTCATGATGATTGGTGACACCGAGAACGAGAAAAAAAAACCTCACTTTAGACATAAAAATTAAAGATAGGATATTGGAACTTCCCCCACCACGTATTTTCTTGCTCCACCGAAATAATCCATAAAATAGCTAGTCATTCACTATGGAACGTACTGGGGCTATTTGATGCCTCCGACTGCGTTTTTAAACACTGTCAACCATGATCATTCAAACACAACAAATATTTAATTTTTCAACTTGTTTCTATCTTTTCAGTTCCTTTACTAAGTCAATTTTAAGTTACATTTTTTTACGCTGTCGGGTTTTTTTCTTAGAAATATTTCTCGTTTATTTTTAAAAAGTATGATGTTGATTTGATTGATTAAATTTGATCTAAAATTATTTTCTACTTTACAAGCAGAATCATTACCACCACCGGCATCACCAGACGGCTGCCAGAAGGTAGCCGCCATCGACGTGCAAAAGCAATAAGTTTTAGATTATATCGATGGTAGCCGCACACATGTGAAGAGGAGTGGAGCATCGAAGCCTCTGAACAGGTAATCGACCAACGCTACATCACACTCCTCAGACACAACATTCCTTAGTTGAAAACATTCGCCCATCCAGAAGCCAACCGCCCTCAGAGGTGCTTCACCAAACTTATTGAATAGCAGGGCGTTGCGCCACGGGCTACCGAGTGAATCGTATATTTGTGTTACAGAAAAGAGCACTGCGATGCATGCTAGGCATGAGGACGAGAGATTCGTAGAAAGGTGTTTGGTGACGTCGGAATCTTGACTTTACCAAGTGCTTATGTTTTTCAATACATCTGCTATGCAAGGAAACATATAAATGATTTCACTCATAACTGTGATGTTCATAACCATAACACAATAACAATGTTAAAGTGATTAGTCATAGATTAGCGAAAACATCTAAGAGTTGTATATGTAATCGTTTTAAATTTTATAATGAAATGCCCAAAGAGGTCAGGCATTTATGTAAACATTATTTTAAAGTTGAGACTAAGAAATTTCTAACACAGAAGGCTTTCTATTATGTTAAAGATGCTCTAGCTAAAACATTTGAATTTCCTGAGATTTCGACCACCTGCTGAGTTTATATAAAAAGTATCCTATTATTAATTTGAGTTTCAGCGACATCTACCTTTGAAGATAGGGCAGAAGATAGGGGAAGCATTGTGTCGATTCGAACATAATCAAGAAATTCGTTGGCTGATGTAATTGTCGGGATAGCTCAGTTGGTTTAGAGGAGTGGACATGTCATCCAAAGGTCGTAGGTTCAAGTCTTGCTTCCGACGAATGTCACGACCAATACTTTTTCAGATTATTTTAAAATCTGATTACAATGCTTCAAATGTAGATGTCGCTGAAACTCAAATTAATGAGATAACGGTAATGTCGTTTTCATTAAATACATAAAAGAATCCTATTATTATTAATATTTTGACTAATTTTATTTTTAATAATTTTGACACCAGATATATTGTGTATTGTTATTACTTTTATGATAAGTACTACGTGTAGTATGAAAGTACTAACCAATCATTTTTGATTTGATACAATTTCGTATCAATCATGACAGGAATATTTTTCTTACTTTATTGTTAAGGCTGGTCTCAAACGATTATACTCTTCATTTTCTGTAGGTGGTAGCATTTATAGGGGTATCTATATTATCTATACTAATAATAAATCTGTAAGGGGTGTTCATGGAGTAAGTTGCTTTGCTTTCTAATATACTTCGTTTATAGACTTTATGTATGATACTAAGACCAAATTGATGATTTTTAGAAATCAGTTCTGTATGTATGTATGTTCCTCCATAACTCTTAAACCGATCATCTGAATTCGATGAAACTTACTACGCGTATATGTAAATATACGGGACACAAGATAGGCTAAATATAATTTGGTTCTGATTACATTAAGATGTAGCTGTCATACAAACCGAAATGCCCCGAGGCGGCGGATTGGGGGGTAATCACTATCTATCTATCTTTATTTCTTCGTTTACTTCTTCTAAACCACGCAACTGACTTTTTGATGGACGGTTTTCATTAATATAAGGAGCTATCAACGAGCAAGGATTGCGTATGTAATTCTTAAATATTTACAAACAACTTTAAAAGAAAAATGAAAACTATGTATTTGAAAATTTTAGGTGTTAAAAAGGCCTACAGAAAGTTCCACGATTCATGTAAAGCGATAACTTCGAACCACTCGCCCGACTTATTTGCTTATTTTATCAACGTATAGCAACTCTGGGCGCAGTCAGATTCCGGATGGGTTACCGTTTTCGAAATCAAAATCGCATTAAAGAGTACATTGACAAAGACCGAGTCCAATAGGCAAACATGTGATTGAAAATTAAAATTAAAAATAATATTTTTCAATTACTAATTAATGAAAGTCCCAGCGAACAAGGATTATTATTTTCAAAAAAGTTCACAACATGTTGTTCTCAGTGTTGTCAGATGTTGCGTATTTTCGCTGTAATAGGTAACGACATTTTAATCGTATTTTGCGATTTCAGCTAAATGATTAATGTCACAGTCGTTAATCTGCAATAAAAATCTAAACTAAATACCCTCCGTATATAGTAAAATATATTATGTTACTAATAAAATATTTAATCATTATACTTCCTGTTTAGTTTTGGTCTATTTTCCATACCAATATCTGGCAACTCCAATGCCCTTTTCGTAATTAATAGAAAAAATATATTTATGTTTCTATGCTGAAAGTCCTTGCCTTTCCGTGTGAACAAAGACAGAAAAATAAGTAACATCACAAGACTATAACCTCAAATATGTGTCTGACGGGTTATTTCTGTTTTGAAATTAAAGTAAACCATATTAATTATTGTGTCTAAGCATGTGAGGAATGAAAATACGCTTTAATATCCTCTCTAATGCCTTTAATGCCTTTTCATACTCTTTAATGCCTTTTCGTCTGTGGGTAGTTAGAAATAGTGGATGTATTTTCATACCTCAACTAAATGATTGCTAATATTTATTAATATTTGAACATTTTTACATTAATAATAACTCTAAAGTGTTGTGATACCTGCTATTTACATGTGGTAGTGTAGGCAGACCCTGCCAGCATATATTTCTGTTCATACACCAGAAAACAGATTTCTACTTCAACAAACTTATTTTGTGCACGTGCGGTCATGTCGAGTGTTGATTTTGCGATGGAGGTGGCGGAGCTGCAGACCATGGTGGAGGAGAGAATGAGCTCATTTGAGGCGCAACTAAAGTCTGCTGCCAACAAGCCGGCCGATCTTCCCACACTGACAGCTGACTTCAATCTGTTCCGGCAGTTTGTTTGGAAAGCTCTGGGAGTGGTGCGTTCTCAAGTAGCTGGCCTTGCGGAAGTCGTGGATGCGCAAGAGATGAGGTCGCGTGCGAAAGTCCTGCTGATACATGGTGTTTCCGAGTCCGAGTCCGAAGAGGCGACGCAGAAGGTAGTGGAGCTAGTGCGCACCAAGTTAGGGCTAGTGGACTTTAGTGGTGACTCCATCAAGCTCTGCCATCGCCTGGGTGTGAAACCTCGGGCTCAGACACGCCCTCGGGCAATTTTGGTTCGCTTCAAGCAGCTCAACATCCGGGCCGCGGTCTGGAAAGCGAAGACGTCGCTCAAGGGCTCAGGCATCACGGTGTCAGAGTTCCTCACGCGGACGCGACACAACATCTTCCTGGCGGCACGAAAACACTTTGGGATGGCGCATAGTTGGACGCAGGAGGGCCGCATCGTCATCCAGCTAAAAGACGGGACCCGTATCAAAGTGGTGGCGGCTGGAGCGTTAAAGGTGCTAACAGACAAACATCCTGCGGTCTTGAGTGGTGACGACGGCTTAGGTGATAGGCCGAAGCCCCGGTCCTCGGACCGCATCAACAAGGGAAAGTCGAAATGAACTTTCAAGTTATTTCAGACACAGGCACTTCTAGATCGACATCTAGTAACTAAATGGTAAAATATTCTCCAATGTTGCTTTTCTTGATTCTCGGCTGCTCACAAAGAGATATATTGGTTGGGGAAAAAGTTTCTTCGCATTTTTTAAGAAAATTCAAAATATTTTTTAATATGGTTTATTTACATTTAACTAAAGTATGTAGGTACCATTTTGTTCGATAACTTTTTGCCATCTTGTAGGTAGGGACATGATCCCATTGCTATAGAAATATTGGGACTTCTGATCAATATACCGCGACAAGTGGTTTTGGCAGTCCTCTCGTGATGTTAACCTGACACTGCCTAAAGAATTCTGAAGAGACCTAAACAGGTGGAAATCTGAAGGTGCAAGGTCAGGACTATACGGCGGATGCATTAACACCTCCCAGCCAAACTCTCTTAGTTTTTGCTGAGTGGCTAAAGATGTGTGAGGTCTAGCGTTATCATGATGAAAAACCACACCCCTTCTGTTGATTAATTCCGGCCGCTTTCTCTCAACTTCTTGCTTTAATCTCATCAGTTGTTCGCAGTAGAGTTCAGAATCAATGGTCCTGCCTGGTGGTAACAGCTCATAATGAATAATGCCCTTCCAATCCCACCACACACACAGCATCACCTTGTTGCGAGTTAACCCGGGTTTCGCCACAGTCTGTGAAGCTTGACCGGCTTTTGACCACGACCTTTTTCGCACGTTCTTGTCGTACGTGATCCACTTTTCATCACCAGTTATCAGCTTCTTCAAAAATGGTTCGGTTTCATTACGTCGTAATAAAGAATCACAAATGAGTACACGGTTCATTAGGTTTCTTTCAGTGAGCTCGTGAGGTACCCAAATATCGAGCTTTTTTGTGCACCCAGTTTTTTTCAAATGCGCCAAAACTGTTTTGTGATCAATTCCTAGTTCTTCAGCTACGTCGTAACTACTGATATGCCGATCTTGCTCCACTTTTTCAAAAATGGCATCCATTTTATCCGTAATAGGGCGACCAGAGCGACGTGCATCTTTGACATCAAAATTTCCGGATTGAAAACGCTTAAACCAAATTTGTGCTACTCTCACAGACACTGCACTAGGTCCATAAACATCGCAAATTTTTTTCGCGGCTTGCGTTGCATTTTTACCTTTTTTGTAGTAAAATTTTAAAATGTATCGAATTTCTTCATTAGATTCACTCATTTTGACAGTACGAAAAACAAATGAGAATCACACATTTTCCTAATTTGAATTTGGAATTATGTTCTTTAAAATTTAAACTTTCAATAATACCAAAACCAGCCAGATACAAATAGTATAGCCAAAGAGATTTTATTACAAGTTCATACATACTATAATGCGAAAAGACTTTTTCCCCGACCTATTACATGGCTACACGTAATTTGCAAAGACAATGTTTGTAATGTAATTTGTTTTGTTTGTTTCGCTCCTTGACAGCCACCACAGATTCAGTATGCACAGAATAAACCTCTTTAAATTTTTCAATTGTCAATGATCTTTTTTTTTTCTATATTGATCTAAGTGGGAAAAGGCAAGGACATTATCATCTCTGATTAATCGTGTTAGAATATTTTTACCCTGTCCACTGCTCGTGTATTGTTTTTTTCTTTCGATTTATAACTGTCTCGGTTTTTAAAAGTTGCTTATACGTACCTATATTGAAATGTATCATACCTTATGTGAGTTATTTATAATGTTAAGTAGCCGTGAATTTTGTTTGTTCGGTTTAGTTATTAGAAACATGTTTGTCCTCATGTTAAATGCACTTTTTAAATCTGTTTTATTATGCTTCTGCCTAGTTCCGCTCGCCTCTTCTACTGTTAACATGTTTTCTACTTTTTTCTCTGTTCATCCAAGTGGGAAAAGGCAAGGGCATTGTCACTTGTGATTATTTGTGTTAGAACAATTTTACTTTCTCTACTGCTCATGTATTGTTTTTTTTTAACTGTCCTTTTTTATAAAGTGGCGTATATGTACCTACATTGATGTGTATAATAAGTTATTTATAATGTTATGAAGCTGTGAACTTTTTGTCCTGTTTCGTTATTAGATACAAGCTTGCCGTATTTAAAATGCACTTTTAAATCTGTTATTATTATCTTTCTGCCTAGTTCTGTTCGCCTCAACTACTTTTAATATGTTTTCTGCTTTGTTCTGTTTTTTCACACTGCTGGCGGGTGATGAGGAATCGCCTACAGGGAAAACCTTTTTATTAGTTAATAATATATACTATATACTATATATAATATATATATATATATTTATGACCACATTATCCGACGATTCAGATAATTATTTTTCAGTTACCTCGTCTGATGAGTTCTTTAGTGACGATAGTTCTGACAATGGATGTGTTCTTCCACTAGATGAAAAACTTGACTTCACATTTTCTAAATACCCCAAAAATTTCAATTTTGTACATATCAATGCTCAAAGCATACCCGCTCACTACCCCGATCTTCTCAGGTCATTTCCAAGCAAACACATCCATGCTGTACTCGTTTCAGAAACTTTTCTTAAGCCTACATTGCCATCTACTTCTTTTTCACTTCCCGGGTTCCAACTGATCCGTAACGACAGAACTGGAAAAAGTTGTGGTGGTGTTGCCATCTACCTCCGAAGCTGTATTCCTTATTCGATTGTTGCTCAGTCTCCTGCTCAGTATTCGGAGTCACCAGAATACCTTTTCTTAGAAATCATCGTTAATCACTCCAAAATTCTAATTGGTGTTTATTACAGTCCCAATCTCACTATTAATTACTTCTCATCACTCGAATCATTCCTTGAGGAACACTGCCCTCAGTACAATCATACTATTATCATGGGAGATTTCAACACCTGTCTAATAAAAAATGACCACCGCGCTAGAAAACTTAACTCCCTTGTGTCATCAGTAAATATGAATATTCTTCCCTTGGATGCTACACACCACTTTCCTAATTGTGAACCTTCTCTGCTTGATCTGATTCTTACTTCTTCACCTGACCATGTAAGTGAACATGGTCAGCTGACAGCGCCTGGCTTCTCATATCACGATTTAATCTATTTATCCTACAAGGTCCGTCCTCCTAAGATCAGGCGAAAGGTTCTCATGCAGCGAAATTTCAAGGATATTAATCTGGAGCGCCTAAGGGAAGACGCGCGTGGCTTGGATTGGTCTGCTGTTCTTAGTTCCTCTTCTACAGATGTTATGGTTGAGGATTTCACCTCCAAACTTACGGCTCTATTTGATATTCACGCACCTCTCAGACCCACACGTGTGAAACATTTACCAGCTCCATGGCTAACAGAGGACATTCGGAGAATGATGGTGAAGAGGGATAGAGCCAAGATTAAACTTAAACATAATCCTTCCGATGCAAATCGCACCAAGTACAGGCTGCTCAGGAATCGGTGTAACAGGATGTGTAGGGATGCCCAAAGACGCCACATTCATAATACTCTCGAAAATAGCTCTCCCGTCAATGCTTGGAAATTTCTTAAAACTCTTGGAGTTGGTAAAAAGTCTTCTACTGTCAGTAACAACATCGACATCAACGCCCTTAACAGGCATTTCTCCTCTCCTCTCACCACCATTGATCAAGTGGTAAAATGTCAAACTCTTCTTCAGCTTTCAGCTTTACCAACTCCGGAGCATGCTTCATTTACATTTCGCCAAGTCACTGACCGTGAAGTTAAGCTGATCCTGAATTCAATTTCAACAAAAGCTGTAGGTGCCGACTGCATTAGCCTCGACATGCTCTCACCACTGCTGGCCGAACTGCTACCTATAATTACATTTATTCTAAATCATTCCCTATCCAGTGGATCTTTTCCGAGTACCTGGAAAAGGGCTTACATCATTCCTGTCCCAAAAATTTCAAATCCTTCTTCTTTCAGTCAATATCGCCCTATTTCTATTTTACCTGTATTGTCAAAAATTCTGGAGCGCATTGTTCACCAGCAGTTGGCCAGCTTCCTTGCCGGCAATCACTTGCTGAACCCAATGCAGTCAGGTTTCCGACCTTGCCACAGCACCGTTACTGCTCTCGTCAAAGTAACTGAAGATGTCCGAACAAATATGGAAAACAAGAATCTTACAGTCTTAACTTTGTTGGACTTCAGCAATGCATTCAACACAGTGGACTTTGACAGCATGCTTGGTATTCTACGAACGCTTAACTTATCTCCGGCAGTGCTTGACTGGTTCGCGTCTTATCTCTGTGGTCGACATCAGTGTATCAGAATTGACAATGTGTGTTCTGACTGGGCTGATTTAACTGCTGGTGTTCCACAGGGTGGCGTGTTATCTCCTCTGTTATTCTCTATATTTATTAATCTAATTACAAATATGTTAACTTCTCTTTACCACCTTTATGCCGATGACTTACAGCTGTACTTGCATTGCTCCTTTGATAATTTGGCACATACCGTATCAGAAATGAATGTGAATTTGGATCATATCCTAAATTGGACAAAATCATTTGGTCTGACGGTAAATCCTATGAAATCACAAGTCATAATAGTCGGCAGCCCTAGACTTGTATCGAAGATTGATCACAATACATTACCAGCGGTAATCTACAATGAAGTAGTTATACCGTACTCTAAAACAGTAAAAAATCTAGGCATTTTAATTGATGACACCCTGTCATGGGCGCCCCAGGTAAATGAGATCAGCAGGAAAATCTTTGCTGCCGCCCACTCTTTAAAACGCTTACAGAGTTTCCTTCCAATCCGTACCAAAATCACGTTGACGCAAACTCTCCTACTTCCAATTTTAGATTATGCAGATGTGTGCTTTTTGGATTTAACTGAAGTTCTCCTTGATAAATTGGAACGTTTACAGAATCTCTGCATTCGCTACATATATGGTCTGCGTAAATACGACCATGTATCGCAGTACCGTCGTCAGCTTAAATGGCTACCCATTCGTTATCGAAGGAACTGTCACATACTCACTCTTCTTTTTGGGGTCTTAAATAACCCTCACTCTCCTGAGTACCTTCGTTCCCGATTCTTGCACCTATCTTCACACGGTCTCCCTCTACGTTCTAGCGACGACAGTATCCTTGCGATTCCCCGCCATACAACTTGCTTCTTTTCCAACTCCTTCACTGTACATGCAGTACGTCTGTGGAACTCGTTGCCTTCCTCCGTCCGCTCTTGTCAAACTATCGGCTCTTTCAAGTCGAGAATCAAGGAGTTTTATTTAAATGAAATCTGAATATACTATTTTTATCGCTGTACATCTTTCTTTTTATTATCATCAATGAAATAGGTATATATTTTTGTTTTGTTTTAATTTGTTCCTAAATTGTGGATATACAATATATATTTTAGTATATTGTATTATATATATTAGTTTATTTTATTCAAAGTATGCTTGTATTGTCATGTAAATTATGGTTTATGTATGTTTATACTGTATGTATATATTTTTATTTTATTTGCTTTATTATTTTCCTTTCAAATTGCTATTGTGTACCTACCTACAGATATTTTAGATTGTCTCTCCTCATCACCCCAAAGGTTGACTGGAAGAAATCACTCCTAGTGATAAGTCCGCTTTTGTGCAATTTTGTTGTTGTTTCGAATTGTTTTTGTAATTGTACTTGTTTTCTATTGCACAATAAAGAATTTATTCATTCATTCATTCATTCATACGCTTGGTTGATACGGTATTGTTTAAGTAGTAGCGCTTTTCTGGCCTATAGTAAAATCCGCAATGTCCTTTACCATCGGTATACCTATATTATAGTATAATGTAAATTGAGAGTAGGCGAGCAAAGCAGTAAATATCAATGTTTGGGTTCGCAGAGGCTCTCCGGGTAGCATGGCGGCGGCGGCGGTGGCGCCAGGCGGAGGGGGGGGGGGCGGTCGTTATGTGGAGTCGGCGAGCCGTGTGCGATGATAGTGGCTCGTCCCGCGCCCGACCTCCGACTCCACCGACTCATCCGAGATTACTTAATCCGGCGATTAGTGAATCCAGCGAGCTACTGCACGGAGCGGGTGGCGCGTGGCGTGCGGCGCGACGACCGCGACGGCAAGGCAGAGAAGTCTAGACTAGGAGGTCGCGACAAAAATGGTAACGATAACGTAAATGACTGAAACTGGATTCACGGGATAAAGTACAAACCTCTGAAGCTAAATGAGTCAGTGTGCTTGTTCCAAGTGGTTGCGTTACGTAGATAAGGCGCCTGAAAAAGTAGTTATGGTGACAAAAAATACATATGATAAGGTAAATGGATGCAAATGACGAAGCATGAAAGTATCAATACATACTTGCTTAGCAATACAAAAACTGAACAAATCTTTGGTTGCATTTAGTAGTTATAGGCGATTTAGGTTACAGATATAACTTTAGGTATATTTAAGTATTTAATTAAGCAACCGTCTGTTTATTGTTGTATAATTAATAGGTATAAATGTTTCCAGATAATCAGTATATTCATTAGCAGGTACATACCAACATATATTTTATGTAGCCAATCTAGAAAACGCAACCACTTGGCACGGGCAGACCGACATATTTAGCATCAGAGGGTTAGTCTCTAACATGTGAACCCAGATTCAGCCATTTACCTTATCGTGACCAAAAATGTCGTGACCTCCCGGAATAGTCGGACAGGAGACCCCGACCCCGATTGAGTTTTGCTTATTTCCTCGTAAAATTTCTATTTCAAACACAATCAACCCTGAAAATGGTATGTGCATTGTGTTAAAAATGTTCTATTCAAGTACCTTTTATGTGTTTTGGTAAACAGTAAAACAAGCAAGTAAGTTTTGAAATGTAAATAAAATCGGCCAAGTGCAAGTCGGAATCGCACATGAAAGGTTCCGTACCATTATACAAGATTTGACCCATAGAAATCACGTATCTTGTATTTTTTTTACTATTTGTCGTTATAGCGGCAAAATAAATACACACTCAGTGAAAATTTCATCTGCCTACCTATTACGATTCATGAGATACAGCCTGTAGCAGACGGACAGACGGCGGAAGCTAAGTTATAGGGTTCCGTTGGCACCTTTTGGGTACGGAACCTTAAAATAGATCGACGGTCGAATACACTATTTTGTCTTACATTTAACAAATAAACATGTTCCGTTGTTCCCAAGGTACGTTGGCTGTCCCATGGTACATAGGATTGAAGAGATAGGGATTGAGAGAAATGATTATTTACAATGTAAGTTTGTATGTAATTTCTCTTTATCCATCTCAAGTTTCCCAAATAGCGGCGGCTATGAAAATAATCATTACTGTTGTAGTATTTCTCATTGATTTCAATTAAAACATTGTTACGGCTCTCAACTATCTTATATTTACCAGAGATGTTTAAAGTGTATCCATTTCTGTTGTAATTCCTGTGCATAAGGTCCCTATTTATATCTAATACATATACATATTCCATTTATATGATAACTGGAATATGAACTCTTTCAAAGGTTGCATTTGCAAAGTTTAATCTAAACAGAAAGTGATTCTACTCTACATTTGTTTCGTTAAAACAATGAGGAACTGTGCATATAACTATGTTATTGTTTTGTATTTTATAAATGGCATTTTTAATGTTTTGAACAGTTTCATCTACTAATTACTTTCGCCGCTTTAAATATTACCACGCAGCCTTTCGTGTGAAATGTTTTGTTTTTATTTTATTTTATTCAGGAAAACAAACAGTCTTAAAATTAGTTTTGTTTTCAACGTACTGAAGTACACGCGACGTCGTCGTAGGCGCCCACTGAATGACATCACTCAGTATATCGTTGTCTCTATGACTTTTTTTAACCGACTCCAAAAAAGGAGGAGGTTATCAATTCGTCTGTATGTTTTTTTCTGTACTAAAACTGTCTGTACTAAAAAGTAAAAAATGATGGCAATTTTTGTTATTTTTTGAGTCGGCGTCAGCCGGGCACGCGCTTAGCCAATCAAGAGAACCTTGGCTACCTTGGCTGACACCGACTCAAAAAATAACGAAAATCGTAACTACAAAAATGGCAATTATTTATTACTTTTTAGTGCTTTTTCTTTGAAGTCGGTTATTTTTTTTTATTTGTTTGTTTTTAGTGAATCTGAAGTAAACTTACTTATTTGTACACGTCCTTTCCAATAAAAAAAGAATTACCGAAATCGGTTGCCGTTATATTGAGTTATTCGTCCATTTGTCGCGCAATCTTAATACAAATTTAAGACTTATATGATTTTCTCATGGATATCATTGTTAGAACTTAACCAAATTAAAATGAGACCATTTGGGAAGCACTAGCTTTCATTTAATAAAATAATCATCAAAATCGGTTTACCCAGGCAAAAGTTATGAGGTAACAAACATAAAAAAAAAACATACAGACGAATTGATAACCTCCTCCTTTTTTGAAGTCGGTTAAAAAATAACCGGCTTCAAAGAAAAAGCAATAAAAAGTAAAAAATAATTTCCATTTTTGTAGTTACGATTTTTGTTATTTTTTGAGTCGGTGTCAGCCAAGGTACCCAAGGTTCTCTTGATTGGCGCAGCGCGTGCCCGGCTGACGCCGACTTAAAAAAATAACAAAAATCGTAACTACAAAAATGGAAATTATTTTTTACTTTTTAGTGCTTTTTCTTTGAAGTCGGTTAATTTTTTTGTTAATTTTTTTTTATTTACTTAGTACAAAGGGAATTTCAGTTGCATGACAATTCGAAATGAGCAGGAGGTTTGGCTTGCTTAAAGTTGTAGTTTTAATAGTCTTATTTATTTGTGACTGAATCAGTTTGGTAGGTTCAAGAGTATTGAGAGTAGGAACACTTGCATTTCCCCTAAATTTTAGGACTGTTGGGATACCAGTTTCTAGAAGTAAGCCGAAATGTAGCGTTAACAAAATATGTGTTTAGATTAGTAATAGGACACGCGCAAAATATTTCAGTGCTAAAGAGTCTGTTCGCCCCAGACAATTACAGTCGCGCGCGCTCTTACCCTCAGTTCGCGCTGCCCTCCTCACGCAACACATGCTGCGTCACGCGCCGCTTACAGCTCTAAATGATATATCTGACAAAATAGACTCTAGCCGAGTTCCAGAAGGCAGTTACCGTTTACTTTGATGCTGCATAGTTTTTAAATAAGGTGTGTACTGTATCTACAAATTGCCTAACACCTTGGCTATTACCCTATTATGTTAGGTATATTGTTGCATGAATAAATAAATAAATAAATTTGTTATTCACTTGGAGATGTTCCTTTTCTAAATTCAGTAGTTTAAGTTTCAGTGGAGTTCCTATTTGTATTGTGTTATTCTTAAATTCTTCATGTTCTTGCTTATAACTTTCAAGATCTCTTAGGGCAGTTGTTATTGGTCTTCTATGTCCGAATTTTCTATTTTAAGCTCAGCTAGTCAATTTTTCCGGATAGTGTTAGTGGTATATAATTTCGAAAATTAATTGCTGTTATTTTCTTGTTCTCTGAGTAATGCTGAATTGAATGCTTCTGTCTTGGATAGTGATGTTTGTAAATGTTATATTTTTTCCATAACTTCTTGTTTTTTTTGCTCGGTAAATTCATTGTTATTTTACTCTAAATTCTTTTAATATTTTCCTGTTAATTTATTACGATTTCTTGTGATTTCATGTGATATATCGAACACACCGCCTAACTTTCAAGAATTGTCATAAAGCCGGAGCTCAATATTCCGAGTGGCAGAGAACTGCGCGCCGGCCATCGCCACCATCACACCCTCCGGCCCGGCACCGACCCCGCCCTCACCCGCCGCCACACCCTAAGTTTATCGCTAGAATCTCGCTAACCGCAGATTACTCTCAACTCCTCACAAAAAATCGGACTGAGTCGAATCTGCATATTTTATTAGTCCACTCCCTGCTCGCTTCACCCGACCCGACGACGTCAGCAGCGGGCGGAGGGGAGGTGTGGCGGCGGCGGCGGAGGCGAGGTTCACTAGGGGTGCGCAAACCTCGTCATTTCATGATGTATTTAAATATTCAATATTATATTAAGAAGCTGACCTCCTTGGTAAACATAATATTTTCAATACGAAAAAGGTGACCATTGCGCAATAAATTCCCTAGAATTTTAAATTTTAAAATACACAACATAACCACTTGTTATTTTAATAATTAAACAATCAATTATTCAAATATAAAAAAATATAATTGTAGTTCATTTATATTTCATACACATAATATCGTTATTATTACAAAGTGTCTTTACACTTTGCAACACTGGTAAAATATGATTACGACTCTTGCTAAACTAGTACCATACTCGAAAACGGTATTCATTACACTATAATTTTAAGGATTTTTGTCCTTAAGGTAAAACAATGTTTCTTCTTAACTATTGAGATGCTAGAGTAAAAAAAAATTAAGAAGAGATTTTTTTTATTTACTTACTAGAAATAAAAGTACATAAATATAGAAATAATTTTAAATGAACTACTTCTTATCATGTATTGTTTTTATGTCTTTGTTACTTAAAATATACTAGCTATTAGTCACTAAACTAGCTTGATCCCAGTATTCCTGACGTTTTCCCAAAGAAAATTCTAGTCCTGGTGAAAACACCCATCATGCTAAGAACTGACGTTACCGAGGTTTTTATGAAAGAAGTAGAGGTAAGATTGTTTTCTTTCATAAAGCGTTTTTCCACATGTTTCAAAAAACACGTGAGAATCCCTTCTATCCTGGTGAAAGCCTGGAATTTTAAAATAACAAAAATAGGCATATTTGAGTGATGATATAATTTAATTTACCACATTTGGCTTCTCGCAATGCCACATTTGCACGATTTCCACAATACAGAGAGCATTTTGCCCAAAGTTCTTCAAGATCCAGGCACCAAGACAATGCAATGCCTGCTTGCTTGCTTCCACGTCTCAAGTTTAAGCGCACAGTGCACAGCGCACATCACTACTGGTTTAGTAATGCGGTATGGTTATTAATAGGTTTTATTGTTATATATATTGCGGTATTGTTAATAGGTAACGTTTGAAATCGTACTATTCTCAAACTTCTCATTAACAGAAAGAATAAACTAAATGCAATATTTAGTTTGACGGCTTACCGCGCGTGTGAGGAGCAGGACGTGCTGCTCGTCGTTTCGGAGCCTCACATGGGCTCCATCTTCAGGAGAACGTGCCTGTCGCGACGGAGGTAGGCACGTTACTGGCTACCCGCCGCTTTGCTTCACTTCTCAGCGTCCATGGCAACACTCGTACATTTTCTTGAGGATTAGCTGCGGTCCGAATTTCGTGTGAAGTGCAAAACACGCTGACTGTGTTTTCCTCGACGTCTGTTGTCGGTGCACCTCTCCGAAATTCAGTTTTCAGCTTATTCAGCACGGGTTTCCATATGGGCGAAAGACGGTAGGAATCTTCACGATTGAAGTTCTTGTGCTTGCTGATTTCGATGGACTCCCGAATGATTCGTGGGAGGTTTCGTTGTTCAGGTACTAGGACTTTCACCTGATCAAACCTCAACCAGTGCCCAGGTCCAGATTCTGCATGGTCACACAGCGCTGACTTCGTGATATCTCTGTTCTTAACCGCCCGTATGTGCTCCGTGATGCGTGTGCTGACGCTCCTCTTCGTTTGGCCAATGTACGATTTACCGCATGAACAGGGAACTCTGTAGACGCCAGCGGCGAGTAATGGTACCTTGTCCTTTACTGATCGGAGCATGGCTGAGACCTTGCGTTGAGGATACAGCACGGCTGGTATGCTGGATCTCCTCAGTATCCTCGCAATACGGTCTGTCACTCCCCTGATGTACGGCAGGTATGCGGCTCGCCTCTTGACGTCATACTGTGGTTGTCGTTCTTTCCTTCTGGTTCTCCAATCTCTTGCCTTATAACCATTGCCTTGCAGCACTGTCTCAATGAATTTAATTTCCGCAGCAATGTGTAGTGGATCACAAAGACGTTCCGCTCTCTGTAGAAGTACCGATTGTAAGTGTGCCGGGTGGTGATGTGAGGATGCATGTAGGTACCTATTGGTATGGGTCGGTTTTCTATATACCGTATGACCCAACTTTCCATCGGCGCACTTAATCACTAATACATCCAGGAATGCTAGCTTTCCTTCCTGCTCAACTCCATAGTGAACTTAATCCTGGGATGTATGGAGTTGAGGTGGTCTAGGAATTTGCTGAGCTCTGTGAGTCCGTGGGTCCACACTGCGAAAACGTCATCAACGTAACGGATCCATAGTGCCGGTTGTAAAGCTGCCGAGTCCAGGGCACGCTGTTCAAATGACTCCATGAACAGGTTCGCCACCACTGGAGCTACCGGTGACCCCATCGCCACACCATCTGTTTGGACGTAGTAACTCTCGTTCCACAGGAAATATGTAGTGCTAAGGACGTGTCTGAGTAGATCGATGTACATCACGGACAGGTTGTTTTCTTGTAGAAGGGCTTCTATTCTCTTCAGCGCATCTTCCACAGGAACGTTCGTGTACAGAGACTCCACATCGAAGCACGTCCTGCTCCTCACACGCGCGGTAAGCCGTCAAACTAAATATTGTAGTTATGTCCCGCGTAAGTTTTAAAATATTAATAATAAACTAAATGTATTAATAATAAAATAAACATCCCACTATTTTCTTCAATTTTTAATTATTTAAATACATTGATCGATTCTAGTATGAATGGAATACTGTTTTTACCATAGCTGTTTATATGTACATATATTATTGTATAAACCACTTGCCGAATGCCAAATTCGCTGATACGCCGAACCACTAAGGTCACTGACGTTATACTTAGCAACCCTATGGGTTGCTAAACTCAAGTGGCAATGGGCAGGTCACGTATGTCGCAGAGATGACCACAGATGGAGCACTGAAGTCTTGATGTGGAGACCCTACACAGGGAAAAGAAGCCTCGACAAATCGCCAGAACGTTGGTCAGACGATATACGTCTGACAGCAGGTGACAACTGGCGAAGAAAAACAGGAGACAGCACAACTTGGCGAAGTCTGGGGGAAGCCCTACGTCCAGCAGTGGACAACAAAAGGCTGAAGAAGAAGAAGAAGAAGACAACATATTTTTATATTCACGGTGTCCAAGGTTCGGTCAGGAATATCAAAGGATCGTTATACAGGTACATATATATCGTATGAGTGCAGCGATTAAATATTTGTATTCTCAATAATTACCAATTTTCCCATTTTCCAGCAAAGTAAATGCCGTCAAAAGCACTCCAAGCTCGCACACGGGTAACGAACTTCATAGAAAATCTAAAAAAATATGTACGCCGCAAGAATAAGGCGAAATGAAGATGAAAACCTTCCAAAGACTGAAAATAAATTATTCAAAGAAAATTAACACATTTTTAAATACAGTACGTACTTTTGAAAAAAAATGTGAGTTAATGTTCATACAAGGTGTCAAACAAATTAATAACTGGAAATTACAGATAGAGAATGGATAAATTGCATAATTATTACCTTAAATACTTTATTGAGGCACATTTTTTTATTTTTAACAGCTTCAACAGAATTCTAAGTAACGACGAAAATATGGAATCATTATTTGTGACTGGATTGGTAATATTAATACCAAAAAACATAAATAGCAAAGACCCTTAAAATTGGCGACCAGTTGCATGCTTAACAACGATGCACAAATTACCAACATCTATCCTGTGATAGATTAATTACAATATTAAACAATAAAAAACAATATTATGGCACCACACCAACGAGGATGCAAAAAACTATCTCGAGGATGCAAAGATCAACTGATACTAAATAAAATCATTCTGGAAGATGCCCAACACAATAAAAAAATCTAAATATGACATGGCTATATTACATAAAGGCGTATGATTCAGTTCCACATAAAATAAATAAGAAAAGAAAGAAAGAAAATACGTTTTTTTTTTCAACACAAAATTTAGAACAGTTACAAAATTCAACATACACATTTGTGGAGGAAAAAAAAGGAGCCAGCTCGGCATTTTGTGCTGCAGATCCCTCTTGATGAGTGAACTACAGCGCTGATTGCTACCATAAAATGAGAGCAACAGCTGTTTGTCGTGAGTGAGGGAACAACACATAAAACAAACAAAAAACAGTAAGTAAAACCCTTAAAATTACTTTTAGCATAGACGAATTAATTAAATGATTATTAAAGGGAACACGTCAGGGAATAAATTACTTTTCTCAATTAAAGAAAAAGATAAAAACACGATCACACGAACCATTTAACAACCAATTCAATGCAATAACAAGATAAAATTTTATCTTATATAACAAGTAAAAAATTGAGGGGGAACTTGCAGTACAATGCTTAGACAAAGAACTTCTCTAGAAAGACAAAAAAAGTCTAATATAATATAAAACATTTAAAAAATATGTAACGCCATTTATAACTTTTGGCGTTGGAACGCAAGAAGCCAGGACTTGCACCCTCGTCTAAAACTACCGTGGGAATTTTTTTTGCTCACCAGAGGAGGCAGATTATTCCAGCACTTGGTTGCGCTGTATTTAAAACAGCCCTCTAATCCAACGGATACATGAAGCGGCACCTTTAAAAGATAAGAGGTGTTATATCTATGGGAACTCTGTGACCAGGTGAGTTTCTTGTATAGATATTCAGGCTAATTCGTCATTATGAGGCTAAAAACAAGACATGTTAGGTGTAACTCTCGTCTGGTCACCATTTTTTAAATTTCTTTATCGTTTAAATGAGGGGTGCTATAGGTACGCTTTGGAATAGGGAAACCAAATCTTCTTCACTCGTTGAATAACCCTTTTGGTATTCGCCAATAAACGTGGGCCATAGACTGGGCATTCATTGAAAAGGGATAAAACTAATTGATCTGTAAGCATGACTCTATCTTTTTCTGTAAGGTACATTCTAATGGAATAAAGTATTTGAAGCTTGTAAACAGCAATCCTCACCTTGCTGTTGATGTGTTCCTCAAAGCGCATCAGTTCATCAACCACAAGCCCTAAGTGCCGCTCAGATTGTACAAACTCTATCGGTACGTTATTTATCCACTAATGGGTCAAATAATTTGATGGCCTTAATTCGATGGTTGTTGCCAAGAATGATACATTTCGATGTTGATGGATTTAAATATAAAGTATTTCAACAGGCCCACTCGGATACTATAATTAGGACTTGATTTAGTAAGGTAACATTATCAATTGTGTCTTTAGGATTGAACGATAAGTCGACCTGGGTATCATGGGCGTTAAGGTGAGTTTTACAATGCTTAAACACATTGCAGAGATCTGCTGATAAAATAGTGAACAGGAGGGGACTGAAAATTGCTCCCTGTGGGACTCCACAAGTGAGTAACTTTGATTGTGAATATTTGATCAAAATTTCATTTGACGCTAACATCCAAAATTTTGGATTTATTTTTATTGTATCTCAGCGTCAGTTAAGGATGAACACCCGTAGAAAAATCGAAATAACAAAGATTAGACTAATTATCTAGTGTATGACCGTAAAACTGCTTTAATGAATTGCTTATATTCTTAAAAAAATATGTTTGTAAACTCCTATTTGGTAAGTCCTTACTATGTTTACAAGCCGGCAAGCGGTTATGTTTGCTGATCGCTGGAGTCAGCTGGAGCCTTAATTTGACTAAGGAAACAGGCACAAGCCATTGAATGGAACTCGATCACCTCATAATTCTCTTAAGATGTCGAAAACTCCATATGGTTAATCCAGTGGTTTTCTGAGCTGTACACCTCTCGATTCTGTCTTTTTCAACATTTGACATTTTAAAATTTCAAAATTCGGAATGTTTTAGAGAACAGGCTCAAAAAAATTATTCGGGAATCCAAACAATCTAAATAAATATCAAACCTTCTTACAGGCAAACAGTTTTTTTAGGGTTCCGTACCCAAAGGGTGAAAACGGAACCCTATTACTAAGCATCCGCTGTCCGTCCGTCTGTCCGTCTGTCACAGGGCTGTATCTCAGTAACCGTAACAGATAGACAGCTGAAGTTTTCACAGAGTGTGTATTTATTTTGCCGCTATAACAGCAAATATGTAAGATTTAGAAATAATTAAAATTAAAGGGGGTCCCCATACAAAAAACGCGATTTTTTTGTATACATTTTTTTACGATGGTACGGAACCCTTCGTGTGCGAGTCCGACTCGCACTTGTTTTTAAATTACTCCGCCTTTAAAAAAAATAAAAAAACTGGCTTGACTGAAAAATTCTATATAAATATCATACCAGCTTACAAAATTTCTGGAGAATCAGTTGTGAGATGTGAAGCAGAGGACTGTCAGGTGAGGGTAGTATTGAGAGATTTGCATGATAATAAAATATGAATAAACGTCAGTTGCTTGCCGGACTCCGAGTTTGAATATAGTCTCCCGATCCCATCTTTACATGGCGCAGCCAGTACCTACTGAGTTCGGAAGCAAACTGTAAAAAATGGAGTCCGTTTTACCGCCGCCGCCAAGTTTTCGTTTCACGAACAGTCTAGTGAATGTGTCGTCTGGCAATCTGGCCAAGGAATGGCAAAGTTGGCGGAAATCGTTCGATGTGTATTTTAGTGCCTGCGAATTGAACAAAAAGGACCAGAAAGTGCAAGTAAATATTTTACTACATTTAGTGGGCGAACAAGGTCGTGAAGTTTATGAACAGTTCGGAGAAGATTTCGTCACGGTGAGTTCGTTACTCAAACGTTTTGATGCGTACTTTCAACCAAAGAGAAATTTAACAGTGGAAAGGCACAAATTTTTTACTCGACTTCAAAAGGACAGTGAATCTATTGAACAGTTTGTGCAAGAACTCTGCAAAATGGCATCAAGTTGCGAATTTGGAGAATTAAAAGACGACCTAATAAAAGATATCTTAATTTGCGGCCTAAAGGACGTGACAATGAGAGAAAGACTTTTGCGAGAAACGGATTTGAATTTGCAAAAGGCAATGGCTATTTGCAAGGCTGCCGAAATTGCTCGGGTTCACGCGGGAGATTTCAAGGGCACGACGGCGGCGGACGAGCAAAGTGCATTCGTGCTACAAGATTTGGCGGGAAGCTTGCGCTCGCACGAGAGTGAGCGAGACGACGAGCGCGTAGGAGTCAACTGGGTAGACAGGGACAGATCTACACGCGAGCGGCAACGACGCGTGCCGCAGGTGGCGCATGCGTATAGAAACGGAACCCAGTTTGACAGCTACAAACAACGCGAGTCGAGAGCTGTCAAAGGGAAAAGCGGCGCAGGCGACGGAATTAGCAGTGGCTGTGGAAGATCAGGAGCCCGGTTCATGCAGACGAGGTATGGAGGAGCTGGTGGGCATATGCGCGCGGGTACGGCCTCCGCCCGCAGCGGCGGCCCGCCGTCGAAAGGAGGGAGCTTGTGCGGCAGGTGTGGTGTGGCGCATGACGGACAGCGGCGATGCCCCGCTTCGGGCAGGAGGTGCCGCAAGTGCGAGGGTTACGACCATTTCGCGCGGATGTGTCCAGTGTACGAAGTGATAGAAAGCGATGGCAGCGAGCAGGTGACGTATTGCTTATCAGAGTCGCACGGGAAGTGGTCCCTACCTCTAATAGCGAATGTCAATGTTTTGCCTTTGAGATTTCTAAAAACTATAAAGTTAACAGAGTCCCAGCTATTAGAAACCAAAACTAAAATTCGCGGCTACTCAGGAACCGGTATTAGAGTGGTCGGGAAATGTAATTTGAAAATTAATTATAAAGGTGAAGATTATATTTTGTCCTTTGTGGTTGCAGATGTAAATTCGTGCCCCATACTCGGAGAACATGCATGTGATGAGCTCAATGTGGTGAAGCGAGTCTACGCGTTGGGTGTCGGCGGAGTTGCGGACAATCCACAGTTCATAAGGGAGTACTCTGATGTATTTGAGGGGCTCGGATGCCTTCCTAAAGAGCATAAGATAGTTGTTGATAGGGATGTTTGTCCGGTCGTCCACGCACCACGTAAATTACCAGTTGCACTTAGGGATAGTGTGAAGTTAAAGTTGAAAGAGATGGAGGAGCAACAGATTATAGCGAAGGTGGAGGGTCCGACTGACTGGGTTAACAGTATTACCGTAGTTAAGAAAGCGAATGGAGACCTCCGCATATGCTTAGATCCCAAAGATTTGAATAAGGCAATAAAAAGAGAACATTTTAAATTGCCAACTCTAGATGAAATTGTATCGAACTTATCCAATGCAAAATTTTTCAGTACATTAGACGCTTCGTCTGGATTTTGGCAAATCAAACTACATAAGGAGAGTACAGATTTATGCACATTCAATACAGCGTTCGGGCGATATAAATTCTTACGCTTACCTTATGGTATTTCTTCCGCTCCAGAGGTTTTCCATCGCACTATATATGAGCACCTAGATGATCTGGAGGGAGTGTGTCTGTTCATTGATGATATATTGGTTTTTGGTCGGACGAAGAAGGAGCACGATGAGCGTCTAAGGAAAGTACTGGAACGGTGCCGAGATATAAACCTCAAGTTAAATCCTAATAAGTGCAAATTTGGCTTGAGCGAGTTGAAGTATCTCGGTCACAAAATCACAAAAGACGGCATTTATCCAGATGAGTCACACATATCGGCGATAAAAAACATGCCCCGTCCCCAGAACATAAAAGATGTAGAGAGATTCTTAGGTCTAGTAACATATGTTGGTAACTTTATTTCAGGGTTGTCTGAAAAAACTCATCCCTTAAGAGAACTGTTGAGGAAGGACATTGAATGGCACTGGGATGAGCGACACCAGAAATGTTTAGATTCACTGAAGCTTAGTTTGTCGAGTAGTCCAGTTTTGCAATACTACAGTTTGGAGAAGCCAGTAACAATATCGGTTGATGCGAGTAAGTCCGGGCTAGGCGCTTGTTTGCTACAGAGTGCCCTTCCAGTGTCTTACGGGTCACGTTCGCTCACAAAGGCAGAGCAGAATTACGCCCAAATCGAGAAGGAGCTTTTAGCAGTAGTATTTGCATGTGAAAAATTTTACGCTTATATATACGGCCGACAGGATGTAACCGTAGAAACAGATCATAAGCCGTTAATAAGTATAATCAAAAAACCGATCTCTCATGCTCCAGCTCGTCTCCAGAGGATGTTGTTGAGACTCCAACCATACACGTTCGAGCTTGTGTATAAACCGGGAAAGGAATTGTTCATTGCAGATGCGCTGTCCCGTGCGTACGAAGCCGGAGCGAGAACGGACAGCGCGGTGCTGAATGACGAGCGAGAGGTGCAGGCACAGGTTCGGATAGTCACAGTGAGTAATCCACTGACGGATACCAATTTTGAACGGATATTAAATGCTACAGATAAAGATGAAGATATGAAGTTGCTAAAAAAGTATATTCGGGAGGGTTGGCCCGATCACAAGGCATCAGTACAAGAATGTGTAAGGACATACTGGAGTGTCCGAGATGAGTTGACTCTTGCTTACGATTTAGTATGGAAAGGCGATCGCATTGTCATACCTAGGTGTTTGAGGCAGGAAATGTTGAAAAGGTTACATATAGGACACATGGGAATCGAAAAGTGTAAACTTCGTGCCCGTGAGCTCATGTACTGGCCTAATTTGAGTTCACAGTTGCAAGATCTAATATCAAACTGTCAAGCGTGCCTGTTGCATAGGAAAGAAAATACTAAAGAACCATTGAGGCCACACGAAGTGCCAAATAGGCCTTGGTCGAAAATAGGGACTGATTTGTTTTACTACAGAGGTCAGAATTACCTATTAGTTGTAGATTATTTTAGCAAATTTATAGAGGTGGTGACTTTAACATCGACCTTGTCTGAGAATATTATTGAGGAATTGAAAATTATGTTCAGCAGACATGGAATCCCTAATATAGTTATGTCGGATTGTGGTCCACAATATTCATCAGATCGGTTTAGAGATTTTTCGAGTCAGTGGAGTTTCAAACATGTGACGTCATCACCGTTGCATGCACAATCAAATGGCCAAGCCGAGCGTTCCGTCCAAATTATAAAAAATTTGATGAAAAAAACTAGATATGATAGTGGTGATTTTAGATTAGCGCTCTTAGAATATTTAAATACACCATTGAGTAATAACATAGCATCACCTGCAGAGTTATTATATAGTCGAAAACTTAGGACTCTCTTGCCCACTCGGGATAATTTGCTGCATCCGAAAATTCAAAGAGGCGTCCATAAAAAATTACAAGATCGACAGGAAAAATACAAATTTTACTACGACAGGACTGCAAGGAATTTGAGGGAACTAAAAGATAATCAAAAGGTAAAGGTAAGAATGGATCATTCATGGGTTCCAGGTACGGTGGTAGGCATGCGTAGGGATCGGTCTTACGTGGTGCGTCTTCGAGCTGGTAATACAGTTGTCCGTAACAGAAGACATATAATAGAGGATTCTCCGCACCGCAACGACCCCCAACGCACATACGCACCCTTTGATGAATTCGTTTATGATAATGGTAACACAGAGGCAGTAGTTGCACCACATAGGTCTCCTCATCCTGTGCGCCCTGCACAGCCATACGTAACAGCTTCGGGCCGGGTCGTCCGCGTTCCGGATCGGTTACATTACAACTGAGAAATAAATAAATAATAATAAGAATTAATTTATATTATAGTTAATTTATTAGAAATGAACTGAAATTTTATATTTTTATATGTAAATACATTTTTGCTTCAGATTCTATGAATTACTGATTTAAAATAATTTGATTTTTTACTAAAATTGTTTAATGCAAATTTAATTTTAATCCTTTCGTCTTCTGAATTTTTACTTGTACATATTAAGTAACCTTAATTCAGAATTTTAATCATGTTGTATTGTATTTTATTGTTATGTTTAAGTAAGATGAAGCTTAGATTAAAACATAATTTAATTTTATTAATATTATTAAAATTATTATAGGTTATCGATGTATAAATTGATATATATATATATATTTTTTTTCTTTAAGGGGAATAGGAATCATATGTATAAAATTTGGATTCAATTTAGAAAGGGGGATGTCAGGTGAGGGTAGTATTGAGAGATTTGCATGATAATAAAATATGAATAAACGTCAGTTGCTTGCCGGACTCCGAGTTTGAATATAGTCTCCCGATCCCATCTTTACAAGGACAACACCTGGAGAGACATACAATATTTAAACATTTTTCAGAATTACTCCGCCATTTTGAAAAATAAAAAAAAATTGGCTATTCTATTCTATACTAATACCGAACCTGCTTACACACTTTCAAGCAAATCGGTTGAGAAATGCGGCCTGTAGAGGAGAACAGCCGGACACACGAAAGCATTTTTTCCCTATCTTGAAACGGAGACTTTCCAACTTCGGCCAAAAAAGGATCGACGATCGAATACACCCTAAATATGGAGTTTATAAGGCAGACCATATACCCTTTTCGTTACAGTTCACTTTTATCCTGGTACTCATGTTTCATTGTGATTTTAACGCATTCCGACAAAGACATTTCATAAAGTAATTTTAAAAGCTTACCCGAGGCCACCACTAGCAGAGCCACTACTAACACGACCACAGCCGGCCTATTCCTGGAATTCCGTAATCAGGAATCTGAAATCCTGAGTCTCGAAAACCGCTTTAAAAGCATAGTTTTTTTATGAATCAAGGGTTTCCGTCGAACAAATCGCTTTGAAAACCTCTATAAAAGCAGCTTTCTAGACTCCCGATTACTGATTACGGAATTCCAGGAATAGGCCGTAGCAGTGACGCCGCGACGACGACGACGGCTGGCTGGCTGGCGGCGCGGGCGGGGTGGTGGCGGCGCGGGGGGAGCAAGTGTCGACCCTCCGACGGCAGACATCTGACGCTCCTTACACTTCATAAAGGGTCCAACTTTTACATACATTTACACTTTGATGCGTTTGCACTTTTTTATGATATTAGGATTTATTGCAGTCTGGTGCGAACTCACGGGTGCGCATGGAAGCCTAGCAAGTGAGGCGACGGCGTAGCGCCTGCTAGATGCTGTGGTGGAGGAAGATAGCAAACTGTAAAGATTTACTTAATTTTCGTTTTCGTTCAGACGTAATATTTAAACGAAATGTGCAAATGTATCACATTTTATGGATTCCATCGCATAAAGCGACCCTATAACATGCTCTCGTCTCCGTCGGTCACACGATTTTTTTACCTAATTCTTATTATTTTAGCGGTTGTTTTAAAATTTAATAACCCTCCTTCTTTCGCAGTCGGGTAAAAAACAAAATTATCAATGTGGGTTTACTGACGTAGTTGTGCACCAACTAATTACTTTTACTCAAATCGTTATACATTTTAGACTCATTTCTGGGGGGGCGGGGAGGCAGAAGAATAAAGAGCAAAGAAATATATAATGAATAAATGGTACTGCGATATATACACAGTGAGGTGTTGTGAAGGTGTAGGTACGCCAATCGCCAGAAGCCCGATTCTGCTTTTCGTCCAATTTCAAACCATTCCGTATACGTTTTGTTTCCGTCAAACATAACACGCTAAGTTTCGAGTGCGGTTTCCAAAAATCGGTATCCAGCTAATTCACACACGCGTTTTGTTATTTTCTATGGAGTGGTTTGTCTTGCGCGCCGCCTACAGGGTAAAATAACCTGTCACGATTTTGACAGTTATTTTTTCACTCAAATATGACATACGAAAAGAAAGAGACAGCGATATGCCAACGTAATGTAGAAAAGTGATATTCGAAGTTCGGCGATGCGATGCTCCGAATTTGACAAATAGAATTCTCAAAACCGCAAGCATTCGGCAAAGCACACGGCCCACGAGAACATGACCGCGCGTTACGAGTTTGCGCATGCGTTTTGCAAACTGCGCTAGTAGAATACCATTTCGCGCGAAACATGCGGATTTGAGAAAACACAAACATAACGCGCGCAGTTATCAATTAGCAGAATAAGGCTTCTGGTACGACAATCGGATAAGTGGTAACCACGGAGGAGTGAGCGAGGGAGTGAGCTCCTCCGTGGTGGTAACCAATGCTCAAATATTGGGGATTGATGATCCCTCATTTGATATCTTTTAAACTATTATTTTGAATGATAAATATAGTAGTGTAAAAGAACAAATATATCTTTTATTTAAATACGTTCTTCCATTTAAGAGGAGAGTTACCGTGTCGATGGGTGAACATTAAAGCCTGGTGTCTTAGAACAACATGCCACTCAATGTTCTGAAATGCAGTCACATAAATGTTACTAGAAAACTTAAATTATTAAAGTACAACTATAGTGTAGGAAATTATATTTTAGTTAAGGTTGATCATATCCGAGAACTCGGAATCATTTTAGATAAAGCTATGCGGTTTCATCTCACTGGTACGTAGTATCCTGGAGTACTGCAGCACTGCATGGTGTCCAGTCTACAGCATTCATATTGATAGAATAGAGCGCGTAAAGCTTTTTGTACCATTTGGCATATGCAAATAATCTGTCTCGTGCCCTACCCACCTGTGGACAACGACTTCATCACTTCTGTTTGGAACCCCTATCAGTGCGCCGTTCTCGGGCAGATATAGTGTTTCTACACTTTGGGTTGGATATAGATAGGGCTTCTGGAAGAGCACACGCAGAACCGATTTCCGAGCTTTGATAATAGGGCTTATTAGTAGCTCCACCCCATATCGATATGCCATATCTGATTATGCTATGAGCTATTGCGAAGTAAAACATTTTAAATGGGTTTTGGATTAGAATTGGTTGGTAATTGGATGGGACCAAAATGCCTTTCAGATAGGATATCTCTTACTTCCCTGAAGGAGTGTATGAGTATTTGTATTTGTATTTGTATATAAATCAGCCTTTGGAACACATAAGGAACACTTGGAGTCGTCAAAATCTATTCCATGGAAAAAATCTAAGTTTCAAGTTAAAAGTTAATAACTAGGTATATACAGTTATAACCTAACACTTAATATTAATACATGCAGTATTAATATCTTGCTTTAATTAAGGTTTATACATTAGTAACTAAATAAGTTCATCAAAAAAGTAATAATTGTCCGAATACAGATAAAATGAGACATACAGGGCATCAATAGAATTGTCAGGATACAAAATTAGATTTAAAACACAGAGCTTCAATATTATTGTCAGAATACAACATAAAATATGAAATACAAAGCATCAATAGAATTGTCAAATAGTTACTTAATTAAAGGACCAGTAAAAATATAGCTAGCATCAACAGAATTGTCAACAGGATAACTAATTGGTAAATTAAGAAATAAGTGTTATTATTTATAATATTACATTACAATATAGATCAGACAATTGATAATTTAATAGACTTGTCAACTCAGGTAGCTCCTATTTAGTCATATGTTCTTGTATCGTGTAACATTATTTTTTAATTAGATATGTTTTAACTGTGTGCTTGAATCATTTACCGGTAAGTTCCTTAATATTATTTGGTAAATGGTTATAAAACCTAATGCTATTGCATACAAAGCTTTTGGTTGTTTTAGCCAGTCTACACTGGGTAAATGCAATATTATTCCTATTTCTAGTTGGGTAGTTGTGGATATCTGAGTTCAGTGGAGTATCTAAGATATGTTTATGGGCATACATGATATTATTATAAATGTACAATCCCGCCATTGTCATGATTCCTGCTTCAGCAAATTGGTGTCTGCAAGATGTTAATGGTTTAAGTCTTAAAAGTTGGCGTAGAGTCCTTTTCTGCAGAACGAAATATTCTGTCGGATGTAGCAGCATTTCCACAGAATGTAATACCATAATTCATAATGCTATGAAAATAGGAGTGATATACTGATTTGGCAGTTTCTATCCCACAGAGTTGTCTTATCCTGCCAATGGCAAACACGGCTGAACTGAGTTTTTTGGCAGTTTTATCAATATGAACGTCCCATTTCAGCTTGTTATCAACACTTAAACCAAGGAAATTTACGATGTTTACTAATTCTATTTTGCTATCATCAACATCAATGAATTCTGTTACACCAAGCTGTGGTCTCAGTGAAAACATTACTGTTTTCGTTTTTCTAGTGTCGAGGAGCAGGTTATACGCTGAAAACCATTTGGCCAACATTTTAAGTGCATATCCAACTTTTTCCACCATGCCCTCAACGGAGACACTTTTCAATACTAAGGATGCATCATCAGCAAATAGTACAATATTTCCTAGACCCTTAACACAGTCTGCCAAGTCGTTAATAGAAATTAGAAATAGGAATGGGCCCAAAATAGATCCTTGGGGGACTCCAATATGGCTGGGTGTGTATTGAGATTGAGAACCATTTACCTCTGTCAAATGTCGTCTATTTAAAAGGTATGATCTAAGCAAATTTAGGGGTGTTTCCCGTATTCCGTAATGGGCAAGCTTATCTAATAGTAACTCATGGTGAACGCAGTCAAAGGCCTTGGAGAGATCACAAAAAATGGCTACCGTTTTATGTTTGTTCTCCAATGAATTAAGTACATAAGTAAAAAGATTAGCAATTGCATCATTAGTTCCTTTTAGGGCTTGGAATCCAAACTGACTCTTATTGAGGATACTATGCGTATCTACAAACTTTACAAGTTGATCAAGTATATTTTTTTCTAATATCTTACTTAATACTGGCTGGATTGATATGGGTCTATAGTTGTTACAGTCTATCCTAGCTCCATTCTTGTAAATTGGAATGATTTTACTAATCTTCATCAAGTCAGGGAAAGAACCAGTAGAGAAACATTTGTTAAAAATATCTGCCAGGAAAGGAGCAATGTCACAAATGATGTATGAAATAGTGTTAGTAGATAGGCCCCACAAATCCATTGATCTTTTTATTTTGATTTTACGGAATGTTTGAATTATCAAATGAGGTGTAACTGAGTTTAATGTGAAAGAGCTTTTAGTTGGTAGGCAGTATGATTTGCGTAACCTTCATGATGTAAATGCAGTGAGGATGTTGTTATCATACCACGACTTTACTCTAGCCAGCCCCGCCTCTATCATATGTTCAGCTTCACTCCAGGACTTTCCCTTAAAGAAAAGCACCGTATCATCGGCGAACGCACTGAACTCTGTGAGTTGCTGTCTTCGGTGCTGGTTTTTTGTCTTGATACTTACAAACTAGTTTACAGTGATTGATTCATTACTACTGCTCACAAAGAACATTATAATAAGAACATTAAAAACATTGGTAAAGAGCAACCTCTCGACTACGATAACAAAATCTTATATAAAATGAATAGGAATTATGATCTAAATTATTCATGTAAATTAGCCATCGTCATTATTGATAAAAGGTAATATCAAATCATATATAAGTTAGTAAATAAACAAATTCATACCACAATTTAGTACCCATGATAGAGAATAGATATATGGAAAAAGACCGATACATAATTGTATCGATTGTCAAGTTGTTAGCAGTTGTAAAAAAATAAATAAAAATAAATTGGTAGTCATGAGCTTTGATTTAAACAAGTTTTCTATCTACATAATAAGGCTTCCTAAATAGTGTAGTAGCTTTTTTTTAATTAATATTGATATAAATTTGCTCTTAAAACATTTATCTCCTCATGTCCTAATCTCCTCTGGAATTTTGTTGCACAACCTGATACTATTACATATAAAACTTTTTGAAAATTTTGATAATCTATGCTTAATATTTTGTAAATCAGTTTTTTGTCTAGTATCGTAGTTACATATGTACATCATCATTTAAGGTATTATGGTACTTATATTTCCTAGCATAGCAGAGATTTTGATACACATTTGCTCTAGGTAGGGTCATAATTCCTATTTCGCTGAATACATTCCTAAAAAGTATCTATTGCTTTCATACTAAGAATACAACGCAAAGCTCTTTTATGCTGCATTTCCCCATAAAATTGTTCAAACAACATGATACTATTGAAGTAAGCCAAGTAGACAGTTTGTGCAGCTGGTGTGCCACGGATTTCCTTGATATAACAAGCTCACTTTACCAGCAAGACTGTCTATGTAGAGTTTCGAGCAGAATCTATTGTCAATTATTAGTCCTAGGAAAGTAGATTCATTAGCTATGTTTAACGATAATTATTCTACAGTATTGCCCAAGAATGAAATGCATGACATTCGTTGTATTAGTATTTAATAATAGATTATTGTGTTCAAACCATGATGTGAGCGAATTAATTACTGACAAGAAAGCCTCCCGTTCAATAATATTTTTGTTTTTCAAAACTACTGAGGTGCCATCTGCAAACATAACTAGTTCTATGTCTTGCCCATTTGAACCAGAAATGTCATTTACATTAATCAGAAAGAATAATGGACCAAGGATGGAGGCTTGCGGTACTCATATTGTAACAGGGTCCACATCCGATTTTATACCATTGACCTCACATATTATTTTTCGGTTTTCTAGGTATGTTTCATATAAACGTAGCCAACCCCCCCTACACTGGCGGCCGTGGACAGGAAAACGGAGTGTGGGAAGACCACCCGCCAGGTGGGACGACGACATCAAGTGCGTCGGCGGAAAGCTGTGGTTCCGTATCGCTGAAGGCCGGGAGGACTGGAGGAAAATTGGAGAGACGTATGTCCAGCAGAGGACGCAAACACGCTGACTGACTGACTGACTGACTGACTGATATTAACATTTATATGGATGACAAAGTTTTTCACAAATTCGTTTCAAGTATACATGTCACCTCGTTTTATTGCATTACTCTTGTTCCGTCACAACTACCGTGCCTTATACAGCCTCTAAGGAGAAGTGGCATGCAGTCGATATCGTGTCTCCGCTATATGGTCAAAATGACCATATAATTGTATGGTGATCCTGCGGCGCGTCAAATGCACAGTCGAAACATCACCACCGCGCGCGAATTTGCTCTAAAATTGCGTTCGTCAAGTCAATGTCTACCCAAATAAACGACGTCGTAATACGTCTGTGACTATGTTAGCATGTGGCATGTACGTTTAAGTTGGATTGGTAGTTTTTAGGGTTCCGTACCCAAAGGGTGAAAACGGAACCCTATTACTAAGCCTCCGCTGTCCGTCCGTCCGTCCGTCCGTCCGTCTGTCCGTCTGTCACAGGGCTGTAGCTCAGTAACCGTAACAGGTAGACAGCTGAAATTTTCACAGAGTGTGTATTTATTTTGCCGCTATAACAACAAATAGGTAAGATTAAAAAATAATTAAAATTAAAGGGGGCTCCCATACAAAAAACGTGATATTATTGTTTTATTTTTTTACGATGGTACGGAACCCTTCGTGTGCGAGTCCAACTCGCACTTGGCCGGTTTTTTTTATAAGTGGAGACATCGGGTCCCATAGTAGGCGCGCTCGATGCCACATCTCCTTACTTTAAATCTATGGCCTCTACACTTCTGGCACATGCCTCCTCCGGCGCTCTATCGCCGCCGCCGCCACGTCTTTCGACACCGCGCCGGCCGTCGCACAGCCGCCATGCCGTCGCTGGGCCGCCGCACGCTGCCGCGGAAGCAACAGGGTAGAGTGTGCGCGACACAGCCTTTCCTTATACACATACTATGACACAGCCATCTCTCGGAGGTCCTTTTCGCACGTCGACGGATTGGTTGCTTTTCTTGGCGCATGCGCCCGGCTGCCGACGAGCTCCACACCTGCCAACCCATCTCGACGCTGTGCCACTTCGCAATTTGTTCAAACTATCGTTGACATGCAATGGAGGTCCATCGTGCTTCGATCGTACTATTGAGCCGATGAAGCATTGCTCGTTTGAGAGTTTCGCAGCACAATTGTGGAGGCCGTACTCGACGAGACGTGCGATCTCAGAAAACGTCAGGGCGGCGCGGGAGGCGTGCAGTGGTTCGCACGTCGCGTGCTGGCGACGGCACGTCACTGCGGGGTGCGCGGGAGGGACGGGGCGCGGGACGCACGCGTGCGATTTTTAATGAATCGGGTACCATTTGCCGGCTCGCGGCCCCGCGGCGCGTCGCCCCCGCCGCGTGCTCGTCCCTCCGCCGCCGCCGCCGCCGCCGCCGCGCGCTCCGCGACCGCTCTGTGCCGTGCTCCCTCGCCGTGCCGCGCCGCGCCGCGCGCCGTCGCCACCACTAGCCGCTCGACCTTCATTCGCGCCCCACCCAGGTACCACTCACGCTTCTCTTCGCTGTTTAGTTTGTTTTCGTTGCGGTTGTAAACATTCAAAATAATTTGTAATTATTTCTTGCACCCCGAATTGCAATTATGAAACGACATGCTAACCAAATATAGGCTAAGACCGATAGCAGGAAAATACTTTTTCTTTGTTATTAAAGTTTGTCTAAGTCAGTATTTTTCTTTCGACTAACAGAACATACATACTTACATTCAACATAACAGAAATCTGTGAATTGTTATGTCCAGGCCCCACAATATGGTGGTCTTGTTCCATACAATGGCTCGTGCTTGTTTCCTCAGTCAAATAAGGAAATATATTTCTGAAAATGTGTACATTAAATAAATCAAATGGGAGCTACGTCCGTTGGTTTTGATTGTTTCGCCAACTTATCTTATATTCATAATGTAAGCCTGTAACGATTTGTGTGAAAATGTTTAAGGGCGTAAATCATGGATATACGTTAGTTATCAAAAAATTAAAACGTACGTACTTTCATTTGATTCATTTGATGTGCATATTTTCAGAAAAATATTTCTTAATGTGACTATGGGAACAGGCACGAGCCGTTGTATCGTACTCGATCACCTCATTATACTCTTAATGTTGGTGGAATCATGACCGAGGGATGTCTGTATTTTTTTTTATTTTATATTTCAGGCTTGCCAACAGACTTAACACAATACACTTGTAATTACATATGTTAAAATTTCGGTTACGCGAATCAGCCAACCGCATTATAATATAAAGTATGAAAATAAACGAGATATCGGGGTTTTGTTTTCGTTGTCGAGACAGTTAAGTAAAGAGAGAGAGCCTATCACAAGCTAGATAGGAACCGCACCCAGCGCTGTGAGAAATAATTAGAGCGAGATAGGTAGCCCAGCCGCCGGTGGCCTGCGGTGCTTGCGGAGCGTGACGAAAGAGCGCCTCGCGCGTGAACAAAAGAGTGCCGTTCTAGTCAAGCCGGAGAGCTACCGGCCCATCACACTACTCCACCCTCTCGAAGGTCTTCGAAAACCACCTCCTGGGCGTCTTCCTCCTCACATCAGGCCGCGGAACGAGCAGTTTGGATTTCGGTCGGAACACTCCACAACTCTCCAGCTCTCCAGAGTACTGCATCACATGACGGTGGCTTCCGAAAGGAAGGAACGCACCTGCGCAGTACTCCTGGACATGCAGAAGGCGTTTGAGAGACTTTGGCTCGACAGTCCACGAAGAGTGATCCACGTCGTAGCCTCCTTGATCCAAGTGGAGTCAGGCGCGATGCTCGGCCTGTTTGCCGACGATGCTGCCTACTTCGCGACGTCTATGAACAAGCGCCACGCAGCCAAGAAGATCCAGCACTCCCTGGATCAGCTGCCCGAATGGCTGGCACGCTGACGTTTGACGACGAACGTCGGGAAGACGTCGGCCATGGTGACTGGCTACGGCGTGAACCCACCGCTACTACGGCTGAACGGGGAAGCGGTCGCTTGATCCCCCAGGTGAAATACCTGGGCGTGACCTTCGACCGCGGCCTCACGCTCAAGACTTACTGCAGGAACGCGGTCAACCAGACCCGACTCGCGCGGGCGCGATTCCGTCCAGTGCTCTCTTCGAAGCTTCCCCTCCGCACCAAGCTGGGGATATACAAGACTTACTTGAGGTCCCACATGTCGATGGGTCCCACCTTACGTATTGTTAGCCTACCCTTCTTGGAAGGGTTTTTAAAAAAAAAAACAATTTTATTAGCTAAAAGAAGTTTATTATTATTCACACGGATAGTTAACTTTGTTCAACACTAAAACTATTTTTAATATAGAAAATAGACACGTCAACTGCTATGACCGAATTAGAAATCAGGAATAGTACTCGAAGGGATGGTATAACAGACTGGCACGAGAGCGCGTGGCGCCATCGTTTATATAGATGTTAGCTGCTATGTCATCATAAACACAGATATATCAACCCCCTTGCTAGAAATGAGCTTTAAGGTTGAAAAAATAAAGCGAAATTAAAAAGGTATACAAACATTATATCATAATTTCGAGGGATGAAGTATTTATATCTAATCTATTCTTAACATTATTATGTAGCGAAAATACAAGTCTTATCAGCTATTAGGGTATAAACGATTAATAGTAAAACTTAGAAGTATACACACTAATCTTAAAATTACACATAATCTCAGTGATTAAAACTGATTCTGTTTCTTCTAGGTGCTACAGATGAGTGTATTTGTTCGGTATCTTGGCCTGATCTGGTTGATGTTATTTCCTTCTCTGAGGAGTTGACATCCGTAATCTCGATGGATGTGGATAGTTTAGTGGAATTCCGAGAGGTTCTTTTCGTGTTACACTGGTTATACATTTTAATGCAACAATTCCCTTTATTACAAGTTAGGTATTTAGAGCACTTTTATACTAGATATAACATTTGACTTTATTGCTATAAAATAAACTACTCCTGAATAGTAGTTCCCATTGCTCAAGTTCACGTGCAATGGTTGCATCGATAGATTAATACTTAGGCTAGGCTTAAAAATTAATATTTTATAAAATGCTATGCAAGTAATAGGTGGCGTTAAGATATAGTAACATCCTAAATAATGTTATTACAATTAATAGTTATTTTCTGGAGATAAAAAAAATCCATTGATTGTTTTTCAAGTATGTTTGTTTAGATTTTCACTGTTGTTCGACATATTATTTTATGTTTACGGATAAACAGTGTTCCATTGGATTTGTTTTGACCAAGCTGAAACAATAGCTACAGAAAAACAATACATGCCACGCTTGGTTCGAGAATCGATAGAAATTACAAGGCATCCCAATTTTAACAGAGGCGATAGTATGAAGCTGTCAGCGTCTTGGTCTCCGTTACTGGCGAAATATGGCAACACAAGAGTTCAGCTGCCAACCCTGATGCAAAGTGACACCGTTAGCATAGTTTGCACGGATTACTTCATTGCCGAACGGAATTCTTCGTCACTACCCTCATCGGCGGCTGAACCTACCCACAGCTACAATCTGCGCAGCCGACGACCTGCAGTTGACATCTGACTGGACGAAGCTTCAGAGGTCCTCCAGGTCGCGTCGCTAATCCTGATGATGTCCACAGCGTGGTGGACGAAACGTCGAGCTAAGTAAGTAAGCTGAACACTGTTTATCCGTAAACGTAAAATAATATGTTTTTCAAGTGTTGCCAATTTTCTACATTAGCATATAACATTTTAAAATTACATTCTATAGGTAGCGAGGCTATGATATAAGCTTACTTTCATAGGAAGGTTTCGAAATAGTTGAGTAGATATTAGCCAATGGGCAGATGTACTTGGAGGAATCTATTCGTTTACTTTCAAAAAGAGACCTTTAAAAAATGCTTCAGCGCAAACAATTAGTCGCTGGATAAAGGCTACACTAGCAGAAAGTGGTGTGAACACTAACATTTTCTCTGCCCATAGTACGCGTCATGTGTCAACATCGGCGGTCTGCAGAGCAGGTGTTAATTTAGATATAATTCGAAAAACGGCAGAGTGGAGTGATAAATCTCATACATTTGCATCTTTTTATAATAGACCACTGCTTAATCCTAGTTTGTTTGCACAGGCGTTATATACACAGTCTTAGATTGATGTAATAACCATTTTCATCCAAAAGGCATAATTCATATTGTTTAGAAACGTAAGTAAACCTATAAGGTAATCAAAATTCCATCAAAAACATAAATGTGAAAATGGTAGCCAAGTTCAATATCAAAAATATGGTTTGGTAGTAACTTCGCCGACAAAAGAGTTGAGATCTAAATGGGTGCCAAGTTCTGTAGATAACCCGGAAAGGTATTAATAATTTACACAAGGCAAAATAATTTAGGATATTTTAACTTGACTAGTTTTTACCAGTAAACATTTTTTTTAATAAGAGTAAGATATGTTGACCTTACAATATAAAATCAGTAACTTGCGTATTTAAGAAAGATGATAATTTGATAAGCCAAATATAAGATAACTTGCATGATGTGCTGCCAGAAACAACACAGGGTTGCCATGCAGCAAAGTTTTCTTTTTTTATCTCTAAAAATCTGCGGATGCCCAGGCAGTTTGGATTTAACTACATGGTTATCAATAGATATCTCTTCGAACGGAGTGCTACATATAATTATGATCGAACTTCACTTCAGGTCTTTTTTTTATTTGTTTTTATGCGAACTGACACGGATGGCTAATGCCACAAAACTACCGTTATGATATTAGCACAATACACCACATTCCCGAAGGAATTTAGTGCTTTGCCAGCACGCCTTTATGAGCACGGCTACATTGAACTGGATGGAAAACACGGACAATTTTTCATTGCCGCTTCGACCATCTTTTCATCCAATGCGATGGTACCAACCCGGGCGGCTTAAACCCTATCACCTAGTAGGGGAAGGGGACCTACAGTTTTACATGGATTCCGAACCATGGAGCAGCTCGCATTCGTGACGAAATGCACTTATCGAACTCGGAAAGAGTAAGACAGCGGTGCATGTCGGTATTGAACCCAGGCCTTTGGTACGCTAGGCCAGTCCCCTCGCCACTAGGCTACGAGCCGCTAACTAACCGGTAAGTAGCCGGTAAGTTCGTTTGATCACAAATAGTATTATCCTCATCTAATTATTATAACTCTCACATGATGAGAGAAATGATCTTGTTGTTATGTTTTCATAAATCTCCAATAAGGATAGCAGCGCAGTTCGGAGGCGGGTGGTTGGGTGGGCGGATGGGCGGAGGGTGGGGGGAGAGGCAATAATAAGCATTTCTGGCACACATTCCAATAATCTGGACTCATGTTATCCCCGTGCCTTAGCGTCCTGTCTACTTGCACACTCTCGAGGGATCATTCCTGAAAGAAAATGATCAAATGCCATGAGTCTACTTTGACAACTCATTTCAAGTTCGTAAATTTCACCATTATTTCTGCTTATTATTGTTTTAATTCATATCGATGCATTACAAACTTCTAGTAAATTTTATAAAACGAAGTCCCCCTCCGAGTCTGTCTACCTGAACACGTAAAACTCAAAAACTACCGAACGGATTATCATATACGGTTTTACCAATATACGGAGTTATTCAAGAGGAAGGTTTATGTCTATAACTAATTCATTAATGTTTTGTTTTAATTCGTTGAAAAATTACGATAACTGTTGAAGATGTCGGAAATAATCAAGCCGCCTGGTTTCTTTCATTGAAAACGCTGCCTAATTCCTTAACGATAATGGGCGACAATGAATCTTCTTAGAAAATAAAACTGGCTAAGTGCGAGTCGGGCTCGCACACGAAGGGTTCCGTACCATCGTACAATATTTACCCCAAAAATAAAACGTTTTTTTGTTTTTTGTTTTTTTTACAATTTTTAATATTAATTTTTATTATTTTATATTTATATTACATATTTGTTGTTTTGCCAAATAAATACATAATCTGTGAAAATTTCAGCCTCCTACCTGTTACGGTTCATGAAATACAGCCCTGTGACAGACGGACGGACGGACGGACAGCGGAGGCTTATTAATAGGATTCCGTTTTCACCCTTTGGGTACGGAACCCTAAAAATGAACAAATTAGCAAGATATTAGTTTTATTACATATTTTCAAAATAGCGTCCATTCACATCAATACATCGCTGCATCATAGGTCTACAGAATATTCCGCGATGACATACATATGTCTGTCTTTTAAGGATAGCTTACTATACCCATGTTATTGTTTAAAAAGATAATCATACATCTATTCTATACTAATAATAAATCTGTAAGGGGCTTTCATGGAGTAAGTTGCTTCATCACTACATAGTATAAAACAAAGTCGCTTTCTCTGTCCCTATATCCCTATGTCCCTATATCCCCATATATGCTTAAATCTTTAAAACTACGCAACGGATGCGTTTGATGCGGTTTTTTTTAAGAGATAGAGTGATTAAAGAGGAAGGTTTATATGTATAATAACATCCATTAAATAGTGGAGAAATACTGTTATTTTTTATGTTTCCAATGTGATGTCGTAAAAATTAATTTTTTTCCGCTTACATTGCAAACGCAGGCTGAATCCTACGAGATTTATCAAAATAATGTACTAAGTATTGTACACATTGAAAAAGTCTACAGAAAACTCCGCGATGGTATATGTCTATCTCTTATGGATATCCCACAATAACATTTTTTTGACATTTACTTTTTACAACAAATAATGGCTAATTTTCGAAGCGATTTTAACAAATATCGCATTAATCCTTATCCAATTAAATACCTTAAACACATTGTTGATTTAATATAGATCAATATGGCCCTTTACAGCATATGATTTAAATGAATATTTTAGAAGATATTACAGATTAAAAAATTGCGGGACGTAGCGTTTGCAGCGGTACCGGCCGGTCGGGGCGGCGCGGTACCGGCCGGTCGGAGCGGCGCGCGGCGGGAGCGTGCCTATAAATAGTGCATCGGAGGCCGCGGTTCTCCCTACAGGACTTTGAATGTAGCAGCGATCGGACGCGTTTATTATCTGAGCTCTCTAATATCTAATAATCATCTAATAATAATATCAAAGTTTTTTTTATTTCAAATATTTCAATGTATCAACTCTACGTAACAAGTGCGACACGAAGCCATCGTACAAGATTTAACACAAAAAATCACGTTTTTTGAATGGGACCCCCCTTTAATTTTTATTATTTATTATATTTACCATATATTTATTACCTATTTGTTGTTATAGCGGCAAAATAAATACATTCTCTGTAAAAATTTCAGCTGCCTACCTATTACGGATCATGCGATACAGCCCTGTGACAGACGGAAGGACGGACGGACAGCGGAGGCTTAGTAATAGGGTTCCGCTTTCACCCTTTGGGTACGGAACCCTAAAAATGGTTTATTTGTGCATCATTGTGTCAAAATAATATTTTTTTAAATGATATTATGCCCGTGCAAAGCCGGGACGGGCTGCTAGTTATTTTATAAGATACTGAGTTTGTAAACTGTCTTTATGATACTAAAACTAAATTGATAATTTTTAGAAATATTTTCAGTATGTATGCATGTATGTATATTCCTCCAATCATCCGAATTAGATGAAACTTGGTACATGTACATTTAACTACCCGGGACACAGGATAGGCTAAAAATAATTCAGTTCTGCTTACGCTAAGATGTGGCTGTCATACAAACCGGAGTGCCCCGCGTGCCTCGGCGGGAGGGCAGCGGCTGAAGGGAGGGGGGAGGCGGACGCGCTTACTTCTTCTACACCACGCGAATATTACAGATCATTCAACAAATATAGGTTATTTGCGAAGATATTTTTCTACAATTCATTATTAATCATTATTTAAATACTTTTGTCACCTAATTTTTGCATTTAATATTAGATTGAATGTTTCTTTTACACTATTATATCATTCAAAATAATAGTTTAAAATATATCAAGTCAGGAATTTCTGTATGGCTTGGTGTTTCCCGCAACTTTAAGACTACTTGGCATCACGCTAAAACGCCAGAATTGCGACCAGTGGGATACAATTCTTATTGCTTGAGAATCAATTACCCGATTTAGATGCGATTTTTATCTACGTCCAGACCGATTCTAATCAAAACATTTAGGTTACATAATATAACGCTTCATTTCCTGAGGGGTGACTAGTGAGTGTTAAATTCTCACAGCTTGCGAACCACTCACCCGATTCATATGTGTATTTTATTAACGAATAGCATCTCTAGGAGTAGTCAGAATTGGGATGGGCTACCGTTTTCGATGTTGAGGCTGGCTGTAGTTTGAAGTCCTCGTACAACTTTAAGTCCCCTTTGTTACATACTTTCTAGGTATGCAATGTAGCAGTGCAAGTGCAGAAAGGTTCTGGCGGCATATGCTTTTTTTTTAAATAGCCATCAAATATTTACGAAGCTCTAAATGGGAATTATTGCATATTTATCATTAAATCATGCCATATCGGATCATATCGGTCTTGATTATATTTGGTAGATGGATACATTTTCCTGGAACTGCTTTTTGGACCAGCCCTTTTGGCTACTTTTTATCCATGAAATAATTTAGCCCGACATCAACCCGAGCGGAGCCGTGTACCACAGCTAGTAATCTATATATTTTAAAAGAATCATGCACTAACTAATCAACGCCCAAGCTAAACGCTTGGACCTGTAAAGTTCAAGTTTGAAGCAACAGGTCCAAGTGACCAGGTGTGTGGAATTTTGCCCGGAATCCGTCAATCTCAAATTTGCCGCTAGAGAAACAACCGCAGGGCACAATTTTACATGGGGATGCCTGCCCATTATTTTGACCAGTACCACTGCTACAGTGGTAATCCGCGAACTGGACGCAGTGGAAGGTGAGACTGTTGAGCAGACCTCACCCCTAACGTTAATTAATGCCGATTCAGCGATACCATGAATTCGCTCCAAATTATGGTCTTATGATAGACCGAGCCTTCGCACCAACCAAGACGCAACAAGGGATCCCTGAGTGCACGAATCTATAAGCGCTCTAACAACTTGAGACGTGCCATTAGCACCCCACACGTGCATTAACACCGTTGGGAGTACTATCGTCTTCGGGCGCCTACATTTGTTTAGTGAGAAGGCGTCAACATCCTAGCGTTGACCCGAAGAGTTCCTCGTCATCCGCGCTGTCTCCGCAGACTATCGCGCGCAAGCTGTCGAGACCAGCGCGTATCCGGAGGTCACCCAACTTGCGCGCCGGCACGCCCTCAACTCTGACGCGGGAGCTGGTTGCTCTCGGTAGAGACGAGGGCGCCAGGGCTTCTGGCGACTGAGCGGCAGAAGGCGTACCTTCCATACATAAAGAGTGTCACTGATAAAATTGGGAGGTTGTTGAGCAGATTTAGTATAAAAACTATATTCCAACCCCAAACCAAGGTGTCACATCTACTTTGCTCCGTGAAGGACGCCCTAAACCCGTTACAGTCGCCAGGTGTCTACCAGATTCCTTGTAGCTGTGGAAAATCCTACATAGGCCAAACCAAGCGCAGCGTTATGGAACGGATTTCTGAACATGTACGTGCCCTTAAGAAAATGGACAAAAATAAATCTGCGATTGCCGAGCAGGCCGACTCCGGAATACACCACTGGAAAAGATTCGATCAGGTGAAGATTTTGTCCACCGAAAAACGACTCTTCCCAAGGATTATCCGTGAGTCCATCGAGATTTTGATGCACGCCAATTTTAATAGAGGAGACTCGTACAAATTGTCAGCAGTTTGGAATCCGGTTCTGGCTCCTATGAGATGTAGCAAGTCCGACTCCCCACACAAGCATTCGCAGGAAGATGTCGTCAGCTCATTCTGCACATTGATGGGAGCACAGAACGCAGCCGCAACAAGTTTTCTGCCTACCCACAGCCACTCATACAATCTTCGCAGCCGCTCGCGTGTGACAGACAGTGGTCTGTCAAACGTGCGCCCAGCTGCACGCACGCACTCGCCTTGAAAATGAGCTGCACGGGACAGTTCGAAACGTCGGCCAAAAGGACCGAGGAAAATAACTGTGGTAAGCCAATCTTAGACAATAGTCACAACAGCTGTAGTCAAAAATCTAACAAAAACCAAATAGATTATAAATCTTGATTAAATAAGCTATGTCTGATGACTTATCTTTTAAAGATGTTCTTACTTTATCATTACGTAATCCACCTCCAAAGTTATTGTATAAAATGCGCGAAAAATTCGAACTTTCGGACCTTATAACTTAGAAACCAATCACAATTTTACAATGCCAACGGTCATCAGACATCTAGTTCGAACAATTAAAGCTATTTTTATCAAAATTTGGGATCTCTGACAAGAAATATGGGCGTGATATTCTTTCCCCGTTTGTATGGGGAGTTGAGCGGGTTGGGCCACCTTAAGGTGGCCCGTCCCGGCGGGACTAACTCATTCGCGGACACGGTACAAAACCGTTCTATCGCGCTCTGGGACCTTCTACGTTTCAAATAATAAGACAGGCTACATAATGAGGCGGATGCAACATGTCCACAAATCAGACAATGCGCATAGTGTTTGATTTGGTAAGATTTACGAAAATTTTAATTACAAAACGACTTCTAGCTAAAAGTAAACCACGACAGCTGTTGTCAAAAATCTAACAAAAACTAAATTGATTATAAATGTTTATGAAACAAGCTATGTCTGATGACTAATCTTTTTAAGATTTATAGATTTTATCTTTGAGTAACTCACCTCCAAAGTTATTGTATAAAATACGCGAAAATTCGAATTTTCAGACCTTATCTTAGAAACCAAAAACAGTTGTACAATGCCAACGGTCATCAGACATCTAGTTCGATCAAATAAAGCTATTTTGAGCAAAATTTTGGATCCCTGACAAGAAATATGGGCGTGATCTTCTTTCCCCGTTTGTAAGTTACAGGTGACTCACTGGTGAGTCATCTGGGGCTAATCTTGAAATTCAGGTGCACCCACAAACGATGTCAGAACAATCCAGACGTTCAAGCGGAACGGAGCGTGGCGGAGCGAGCGGTTCGTAGCCTACTGGCGTGGGGACTGGCCTAGCGTACCAGAGGTCTGGGTTCAATTCCGTCATGCACCACTTTATTTCTCTTTCTGAGTTGGATATGTGCATTTCGTCATGAATGCTAGCTGCTCCATGGTTTGGAATCCATGTAAAACTGTAGGCCCCCTTTCCCTTCTAGGTGGTACCATCGCATTGGATGAAAAGTTGGTCGAAGCGGCAATGAAAAATTGTCCGTGTTTTCCATCCAGTTCAATGTAGCCGTGCTCATAAAGGGAAGGTCCTGGCGTGGCACATAATTCCTTCAGGAATGTGGTGTACATAAAATATCATAAAGGTACTTTTGTGATATTAGCCATCCATGTCAGGTTGCATAATTTTTTTTATATTTTGCAAGTACATATTTTGTACTTGCCATCTATTGAATTGAGCTGATTCTCATAGGAGTTTGGTTCGGAACTCTGTTGTAGCGAACATGGCGATTCCGAAAGTACTCCGTGCGAAGAGGCGTGCGCCCGTTTCCAAACATTGCGGCTACTGAGGCTACCAGTGACGGAGCCAGCGATGAGTCGTTCGCGAACGAACGGGTCAAAAGACATTGGGCCGCCTGCAGTGAATGACCGAACGGGTCTTTTTTTGTAAAGACCCGTGTCTTTGCGACCCGTGCGAAAAGACCCGGGTCGCGAACGTGTCAAAGACTCGGTCACGAATGATAGAAAAGACCCGGGTCGCAAACGGGTCAAACGACTCAGGTCTTGAACTAAATAGAAGATCCGGGGGTCGGGAAAAGAATGGGGTACGGAATGATGACCGAACGGGTCATTTAATTGCGTGAAGCTTTTTTTTTTTTGCTCATTTAATAACATTTCGGAATGATTGTGAACTCCTGAGGACTCCTGCGGACCGCACGATCCGTTTTGTTTTTATCATTCGATACAATTTTGGAACAATGGTGAACTTAGGACTCCTGCAGGCGCATGACTTTTATTTTTTTTGCTTTTTTAGCTCTTTTGAACTTTGACGGATGCCGGCGTTTGATCATCTGGACACAACAACGTCCATGTCTCAATAGCCTCACCCATGTACATGGTCTCGTTGTCACAGAGTGACGGAGGAAGAATACTACCGACGAGATCAGATGTGCAGTGGGTTGAGGGTATGAAGGCTGGCAGCGCCACGTCTCCAACTAAACGAATGCCGGCCCCGCCACACTTAATTGGGAGTGATATTTGGTCCTAGGCAGGTTCCTGCAGCCTCGTGTTAATAATTAATTATAAATTGGGCTCGTTCTTAAAAAATAGGTAAGTTTGGGAATATAAAAACAATATCTCAAAAGAAAGATAGCCATATGCATGTTAATATTTTTAGGGCGTTCGGTATACAGATCTATAACAACAGATTTTGCCTCTACTAGACTCTCAAATCCCTCCTCTAATAGGGGTGCTCCCAGTAAATATAGCTCGCTTTTTTTCAGAACGGTATTTTTTGGTTTGGCGTTTTGCAGATTAAGGAGAATTTCTTCTTTTTGATTATTTTAGACTTTATCTAAAAAATACACTTCGCGCTTGCTCGCGTTAAGGTGGCCCAACCCGGCGGGCCTAACTCATTCGCGGGCACTGTACAAAACCGTGCTGTTGCGCTCTGGGAGCTTCTCTGTTTCAAAGAATAAGACAGGCTCCGTGATGAGGAAGATGCAACATTTCCACAAAAAGACAATGTGCATAGTGTATGATTTGGTAAGATTTACGAAAATTTTAATTTCAAAACGACTTATAGCTAAAAGTAAACTACGACCGCTGTAGTAAAAAATCGAACAAAAACCAAATAGATTATAAATCTTGATTAAATAAGCTATGTCTGATGACTAATCTTTTTAAGATGTTCTTACTTTATCATTGCGTAATCCACCTCCAAAGTTATTGTATAAAACGCGCAAAAAATGCGAACTTTTGGACCTTATGACTTAGAAACCAAACACAATTTTACAATGCCAATGGTCATCAGACATCTAGTTCGATCAAATAGAGCTATTTTGAGCAAAATTTTGGATCTCTGACAAGAAATATTGGCGTGATCTTCTTTCCCCTTTTGTATGGGGAGATGAGTGGGATGGGCCACCTTAAGTGTTAAGCCGATTTCTTGAAATTTTGAGATACTGGAGTCTAGATCTTCAATGACTGTATTGGCCTTTCCGCATAGCACGCCATCGTCTAGGTACCATAAATTAAGTTCCGAGTTAATTTTTTTTATAATCGGTTGGATACATAGGCTGAAGAAAGCAGGGCCTAGCGGGTCTCCTTGCTGACAGCCTACAGAGGATAAAATTGTGTCGTGTTTATTATAGAACAGGAACGAAGGGCTCGAGTAACATTGCCAAAGATACGGGTATATTTGTGAAATATGTTCTTTGACCTCTTTCAACATAACGTCGCGGTCAACGGAGTTGAAAGCATTTTTTACGTCTATTTTTATCATGATTTCAGCTAGGGGACTGTTTTGTATGTAGGTTCGCGCTGCATGCACCGCTGCTTCACACCCAGATTTTGAGCCAAAACCTAACTGGGTTGGCCTAAATTTTAGGCCAAGATGTTTTGCAAATGTTTGCAGGCTATTTTAGATACGAGGCGGCGTATAGGGCAGCCTACCGCTATTGGTCTGATTCCTCCGTCTTTCTTATTAAATGCACACAAGAAGCCTCCGTAAATGAAGGCCGACTAATGACATGACTGCGTTTAAAATAGTTGTCTGTGATGCTATGCCGTGGGGTCCATCGTCGTTTGGTGCTGGTGGGTAGATCATGGGGCGGGAAGAAGGCGGATGCTTCTCTCGCAGAGTCCAGAAGGTATCCTCTGAGTCATCCGCGAATGTGTCTTCGGAAGATAGTAGTCGCACTGCGCCGCGGATGTCTCCATCGGATAATTTAGCCTCTGCTTTGTCATAGATAGAGTAGCGCTTTTTATAATTGTTTTCCGGGGAGGGGCAGCTGGGGGTACAGCTGTAGTTTTTTAAGTTTTGCTTGATTTTCGAAGAAAGCGAGGTCTTTCCCATATTCTTTGGCGAGACATGGGGGGCATTTTAGGGGAAAAGGAATAATTCTTCCCAGGCTTCAAACGTGTTTACCTCTGCAGTGCGGTATATCAGTTCGGTGAGTTTCTGTGCTACCGGAATCCTAGCGCTGCGGGGTATTCGACGGATGATAGCGACCGTAGATTTTAACTGTCTGATTCGTTCGGTGAGTTTTTCTTCAGGATTTGATGGATCGGAAGGCTGGTGAAGAGGCAATATTGGCTGGTGCTAATGCTGAGGGAGTGGTTTGATGTTGTGCTGACGGTAATGGCTTTCTTGGGTGACATCGTGTAGTGTGTATTTTGAGCCCTTTACTTCCTTTACAAAACTTTGGGTTTGCGCAGAGATTGCACCGCACGTAGTCCGTCGGCAGGAACATCTCGGGTGTTACATTTTATTAGCCCAGGGCTGGGCACTCACTGTTTATAATAATCGAAAACCAATAATTTATTTTTTCAAAAAAAATCTGACTTTTCGCTGTCAGCGTCAGATTTGCTTTTTTTTTTGATGATCACGATGCAAACCTAATGTGAAATTACTAGCTCTCTAATTAATACGAATTCTGAGAAATAACGCATAATGTGAAAAAAAAACTAGCTATTTTCGTGATTTTTTTCTATCGGGCCAATGTTTTGCTATTGGAACAATAATCATTCAGATTATGCGGAAATAAGTAAAGTTTCATTATGATTATTTAAATGTTCACTGAGAAATTAAGATAAAACTGAACACGATCTAGCGTCATACGCAGCCTTTATGCCATGGAGGTGACTTAATGCTCATTGACTTTTTTTGTTACAATTGTGTACATGATTTACAAATGGGAAATTCTTTAGATTAGTACATCGCGAAAACTAAGAAAAAAAATATATATACCTACTAAAGGCCTCAAAAAAAGTTATTCTAAATCAAAATTGGGGTCCGGAAATCGAAAAAAAAACATTAAAAAAAAAATCTCACCTTTGAATTTGTGACGAAATTTCTGTCATTTGCATCCACAAACACTGAATAAACACGAATACTGCATCCTTTTCGCACAAATGAAAGTATTTAAAGCCAAACGTGTCCACTTTCACCACTCCCTAAATGTTATAAATGTGAAGACAGCATCCAAATCCCAACAAATGCAATGACGACGCGTAGCGTAGCGAGCGTAGCATTCATGTGCGCGGAACAACAGCAAGATATGCACCATAGATATGCACTTCATAGATAATATAATATTACTGCGTAATAATGCACTCCAGTGCTCGCAACAACAGCGACACCAGCGACAAAATGGTATTGCCATGTACTCATTTATTTTTCCGTGGTCTATAAAAAAAATTACCAAGGTTAATTTAAAGAACACACGTCGCTTCCGCTCCGTGTCTTCTATAAATTAACCTTAACCTAACTGGTCCATGTCGGGATGGCTCATGTCGGTTGCAAACGCTCAGGACATCCTGTGCGAGCTTTCGTCTTCGCGCTTCTAAAAAACACACCATAATTTTACCCTTAATTGTGGGTAATGACGTGTTGGCAACTTAAAAATGGAAAGACAAGGTATGTTCGCGTCTAAATACAGAACTAAATATATCGATGGAGCACAAAGAAAATAATTTTAAAAAATTTTTTTCAAGAAAAATAGCTATCTCCGGACCGAAATTTTTACATCAAAATGTTTCTAAAAAACTACTCTACCATCCCTGATACCCAGATAGTTGGTAGAAAGGATGTACTAATCTAAAGAGCAGCCTACAAATGTAAATGTTTAGTTTCTATGTTCCTTTTTTTTTCGAATATATATAATTCCTTTTGGTTATGGTGCTGTCTCTACAACAAACACAAAAACAACAATCGTTGTTATTAATATTATGTCTGCCTACAGAACCAATACGGTAAAAACAACTAAATAAGTAAATGAATAAATAAATAAATAATTAAATAATTATATAAATTAGAAAAACAGCTAACCTGGTTTGATTGGTTATTTATTTATTCATTTACTTATTTAGTTGTTTTTACCGTATTGGTTCTGTAGGCAGACATAATATACATAATTCCTTTTAATTTTTAATTAACTAGAGATTTGGTGCACTGCAGCTAAAATTTACAAAATATGTTTCCGTACATAAACAAATGAACATGGGTGGAGGAGTTTCCTCGGCGAGGTGTTGTCTTGCATAGGATTTTTTTGGAATGATAAACAAATACTGTAGTAAAATCGAGATTCCTAACATCTAATTGTTTTATCTGTTTCAGATCGTCTTGATTTAAAAAACACAAAACAAAAATATGATAAACAGGAAAATTTTCGTAATAAATAATGCAATCTCAGTATTAATAATGTGCTGCACGTTATGCAAAAACTATGCTGTGCAGCAGACTTCATTATTTAAATGTTAAGGACTAAATATGATATTTTAAGAACCAACATATTTCTGGCATTTTGGTCTGGGATATTTTTTTTAACTACAGTATTAAAATAATCAAAATAAAACACAAGGTGAAATATCAGAAATATAATCATGGGGATAAGTTGGGTTGGAAAGGTGATGGTAAAGATGTGATCATAGTATTGCATAATAATAATATGGTCTTCCATTTCTAAATAAAATAAATAAGTAAATTTAAGGGATCATTATTACAAATCCTGGTCTTAATTATGTTTGATTCATTAAAAGATAAATATACACTACCATTCAAATACATTAAAAAATGATATAAAAAGAAGATTAGTTGCGGGTGAATTTCCGGCATCACTGGCTCGAATTGTGGCGATTGGAGCCACGCAGCATGCTACACGTACCCACGCCCCGCACTGGCTAGAGTTGTGGCGATTGGGGCCACGCAGCATGCTACACGCACCCACGCCCGTCACTGCGCTAGCGCTTCTGCTTCTCGTGGCTAGTAAGTATCCGACGTCACTAGCTATAGAAGTGGGGAGTGGGGGTATGCAGCATGCTACACGCACCCACGCCCCGCACTGGCTAGAGTTGTGGCGATTGGGGCCACGGAGCATGCTACATGCACCCACGCCCGTTACTGCGCTAGCGCTTCTGCTTCTCGTGACTAGTAAGTATCCGACGTCACTAGCTATAGAAGTTGGGAGTGGGGGTATGCACCATGCTACACGAACCCACGCCCCGCACTGGCTAGAGTTTTGGTGATTGGGGCCACGCAGCATGCTACACGCACCCACGCCCGTCACTGCGCTAGCGCTTCTGCTTCTCGTGACTAGTAAGTATCCGACGTCACTAGCTATAGAAGTTGGGAGTGGGGGTATGCGGCATGCTACACGCACCCACGCCCCGCACTGGCTAGAGTTGTGGCGATTGGGGCCACGCAGCATGCTACACGCACCCACGCCAGTCACTGCGCTAGCGCTTCTGCTTCTCGTGACTAGTAAGTATCCGACGTCACTAGCTATAGAAGTTGGGAGTGGGGGTATGCAGCATGCTACACGCACCCACGCCCCGCACTGGCTAGAGTTGTGGCGATTGGGGCCACGAAGCATGCTACACGCACCCACGCCCGTCACTGCGCTAGCGCTTCTGCTTCTCGTGACTAGTAAGTATCCGACATCACTAGCTATAGAAGTTGGGAGTGGGGGTATACAGCATGCTACACGCACCCACGCCCCGCACTGGCTAGAGTTGTGGTGATTGGGGCCACGCAGCATGCTACACGCACCCACGCCCGTCACTGCGCTAGCGCTTCTGCTTCTCGTGACTAGTAAGTATCCGACGTCACTAGCTATAGAAGTTGGGAGTGGGTGTATGCAGCATGCTACACGCACCCACGCCCCGCACTGGCTAGAGTTGTGGCGATTGGGGCCACGCAGCATGCTACACGCACCCACGTTCATCACTGCGCTAGCGCTTCTGCTTCTCGTGACTAGTAAGTATCCGACGTCACTAGCTATAGAAGTTGGGAGTGGGGGTATGCAGGATGCTACATGCACCCACGTTCATAACTACGCTCGCGCTTCACCTTTTCGTGGCTGGTAAGCTGTAGTAAGTGGCAGCTGTCAATCGTAAGGGGACGCAGCGAACTGTTAGAAACCCGATAAATGTTTTTTTTCTACGCCTCAAAGTACATGTTTTTTTCCATCTATTATGAGTACAGATATCTGTGTACAATGTCTGGCAGTCGTGCGACCGTTAAAACAAGTTGTCTGCGCAAAATGCAATGGCGGCAACCTAAGTCAAATGGAAAGACTGGCTCTGTCCTACACGCGTAAAGCTTGATTCACGCTACACCGTGTCGGGACCGGGCCGGGCCGGGCCCGGGCCGTGTCGTGTCGAACGTGACTTAATGCCCCTCGGCATGATACATAGTTACGCTGATGACATCACGGCGCATGAGGGGTATGTCAGGAATTGGAGGAGCAGAGACCCACAGTCCATCCAGGCGCAACGTTCTGTGGTAAATAAGGTGGACACTGTGCTCGAGAAAGTAGCCAACTGGGGCCAGGAGAACCTTGTCGCCAATGCTGTCTTTTCTCTGCCAAGGTAGAACCACTTCCGCTTTTCCTGCCGGAAGTTTCAAGGCAACATCGTACCTATATCGGATCACCGGGACCTACTGGGCTGCAACATCTCGAAATACGTGGGTTTACGGTGGTTTTATTGAAACCAAGGCCAAAATTGCATCGCTGAAACTGGGGATTCTATACCGTTACAGACGGCACTTTAAACCGGCACAACTACTTATTCTTTATAAATCACAAATACGGCCGGTGATAGAATACTGTAGCCATATATGGGAAGATAGTCCCTAGTACCTGCTGGCGTGCTTGGACCCAATTCAGCGGTCCGTGTTCTTAAAGACCCACAACTCGACGCTAGCTTGGAGTATCTGAGCCACAGACAGTTTGTGGGGTCGCTCAGTCTGTTCTACAGGTACCTACTACCATGGACGTTGCTCTGTGGAACTTGTATCCCCCATACCTCCCCATCCTACCTATATCTGGAGCACCCTCCGCAGAGAATCAGCGCACCCACTAGTGGTTGACATTAGGGTTGTGATAGCGAACTGTTTCTCAAACTCATTTCTCTGCCGCACCGCCAGGATATGGAACTGTCTGCCGGCGGGTACCTTTTCTCATACCTATAACCTGGGAGTCTTCAAGCGTAATTTGAACAAGCTCGATATCTCAGCGATAGTCCGCAAATCCGATGGCATGGTGCTTTTGGCATTTCTGACCACCTTTGGTCCTTAGCACAGCCACCCATACCTGTTTTCAGCCCAGTTCGAGCATTATCTTTACATTACTGTGATATCGTGCAGGTCAGCTGCAAATATCGCGGTCGGGGGAAGCGGAAGCGGCCCGGGATGAGCCCGAGTTCCTGGCACCGCTGGAAAACGTCACTGTGGCGCAGGGACGTGACGTGCACTTCACGTGCACCGTCAATCGCCTCGGAAATTATAAGGTAAAGAGCCATCGAGTATTATTCGCATACGTTATAGTCCAAAAATAAATAATCAATTCCTAAGGAAGGTGCGTTGAAGGTAAAACATATATTAAATTCACGCATAAAATAAAAAACGCATCAAAATATAACGTTCAGGGTTGAATCCGTATATCAACTCCTAGTTTATTATTTTGAATAATATAACGTGGTAATTATTTGTGATAGGTTCCGGGCTTGTTTCCAAAAGCAACCCAACTTTGGCAAAGCCGTGCTTTTCCTTCCCACTGCTCCCAGCGATGTGATGATGACGATCATATTTTCTCACCTCAAAGTACATGTTTTTTTCCATCTATTATGAGTACAGAATATTATCATATTTTATGTATTCTATGTAACAGAAGTCCTCATCAGGGGGCTGATGACATATTCATCGTAAATCGATGACGGTGATGTCGGTTTATATAGCAAGGTTCCACCACTTCCAATTAAAAACATCCCAAAGTTACCTTTTAGTTATAAATATGCAATGTAACCAAAACCAAACTATCGGATTTAGCTGGAGGTAGTGAAAACATATGACCTGAGATGGTGTGACAAGCGCGCTTGCGTAAACAAAAAAGATTTGAATTATTTTTAACGTTGAATATTTTGAGGTTTTTTGGAATTTCTCATTCCAAATTACATTTAAACATATAAATTTAGAAAACTGTTTAGTTTGATACCCCACTCGTAAGGTAGGTTTTAAGAAAAAAAATGGAAAACATATAATTTGGCGCCAAAAATCAGCCATGTTTTTTTTCCAAATTTTGATATATCCAGTGTAACTCTCACAATTAAAACAAATCTAATGACACCTCTCCAGCTAAAATCCATCAAGCCGTTTAGGCTGCAGGGCGTGCCAAAGAAATATACATACATGCATACATACCTGCACTCGAAAAACATCCTACCAACCTCAATTTTTTTTTAAGTATTTATTTTCTCTAACATTATTTGATATTATCTGCTTTGTGATTGTTTCGTTATCATTTGAATATCATTATTTTCATATTCACTCTTATTCTTATGTTTGCGTTGTGGTTATATGATTGTTTTTGCTTATTGGTTATGATTGTTTCATTTTTTTCGCAAGTTAGCAATTATTTTTTAACCGACTGCGCAAGAAGGCGGGCTATGTTTTTTTAAAACTATTAATCGTCTAGGAATAATCAATACAGTGCGAATTATATGTCTTATTCAGAGTACCAAAAATTCTTGTAAGAGGCGAATTTTTACAAAGATTATTTTGTTCTTATTTACTTTAAACGGAACAAAATTAGATAATCTGGCATTGTATCTATGTAGGGACATTAAAAGCTATTTGGCTTAGGAGAGATGGACAATTAATATGATTGTGATATGTATATATGTGTAATCGACCGTGAAGCAAAGACACATTAATTGAAGAAAGAACCCCATTAAAAGAACTGCTTTACGAATATACTGCAAGGCTGGACCCGAACCAGCAGAACATACCATTCGCGGGTATTGCGTCTACCAATTCCGCCACCGGCTGTATAGCAATAATTTGGAATTATCGACGTACCTGCTTAGTACGAAAAAGTATATTTAATTAATATGATTGTTTTAAATGTTGTGAAAAAAATTCTCAAACCTGATACATTTCTTCTATTTTCCAAAGTTTTTAAACCATAGTGTATAAGCCGATCTTGGTAATGGGGTAATGAACGAGCACGTTCATCCAAGTATGATAAGTAATATAGAAACGTTTTTAATTGTTTCCGATTCTCTTGGTACGCACTTCTTAAGTTGGCCCAACCCGGCGGTACTAACTGATTCGCGAGCACGGTACAAAACCGTGCTGTTGCGCTCTGGAACCTTCTTTGTTTCAAAGAATAAGACAGGCTCCGTGATGAGGAAGATGCAACATGTCCACAAAAAGACAATGTGCATAGTGTATGATTTGGTAAGATTTACGAAAAGTTTAATTTAAAAACGACTTATAGCTAAAAGTAAACCACGACCGCTGTAGTAAAAAATCGAACAAAAACCAAATAGATTATAAATCTTGATTAAATATGTCTGATGACTAATCTTTTTAAGATGTTCTTACTTTATCATTGCGTAATCCACCTCCAAAGTTATTGTATAAAACGCGCGAAAAATGCGAACTTTCGGACCTTATAACTTAGAAACCAAACACAATTTTAAAATGCCTATGGTCATCAGACATCTAGTTCGATCAAATAAAGCTATTTTGAGCAAAATTTTGGATCTCTAACAAGAAATATGGGCGTGATCTTCTTTCCCCTTTTGTATGGGGAGATGAGCGGGATGGGCCACCTTAATGCGGGTTCCTTATAGTGCTAGCATATTCTAATAGGCTGCGGACAAAAGCGTTATTACGAAATCGAACCAATAATCGACCAATACTTGAAATTATTTACTGTTATAAGTGACTAGTGTATTTAGTAAGTAGTTCGAGATAATACCTACATTTTAAAACAAGTAAGCTAACACTGTGTGTCCGTAAAATTTAAGTATTACATATCATGTGAACATATTTATTATGTTGATTTTCGATATACTGTCTATTTTCAGACAACTATAATATGGCTTAAATAAATGCGAAAATATAAATTTGTAAGCCTAGGAAAACGTGTATCCACAGAATCGACAACACACTCTATACATTTAGACCTTATATAGTTCTATTGCGCAGGTAGCATGGATCAAGTCGGACACGAAGACGATCCTGGCGATACACACGCACATGGTAACACAGAACGAGCGGCTCTCGGTCTCACACAACGGGCACAACACGTGGCGTCTCTACGTACACAGCGTTCAGTCTGCAGACTCCGGCATCTACATGTGCCAGCTCAACACGGACCCGATGAAGAGCCAGGTAATACAGAAATAAAGTATGATTAAGTTGAAAACGGTGAGGGTCCTTGCGATCATCAAGTACTTGGTAACGCAGAACGCGCGGCTATTTGTCTCACACAACAAGCACATCACGTAGAGTCTCTAAGTTCACGGCACAGTCCGCAGACTTTGGCATCTACGCGCCCCTGAAGCTGCAATGGGGTGCAGGGAGTGCAGGATCGGGCATCAGGAACCGATCCTGGAACATAACATATAAGTCGTAAAAAGCGAAAATGAATTGTGACGTAAAATATGATATCAAAAAAGACGATGGCTGTATAAACCCGAACATAGTAATTATGATGATTTTGTATGACTATAAACCTCAATTTTGTAAAACTGCGTATGTGTAATGTAAACTAATCAAAATTGTGAGCGGTAGTATTGAATATGGGGCAACTAAATTTTTTATTAATTTATGAATGAAACTTGTATGTCGGCTCTTCTCGAACCGACAGATTTTAAACGTATCGAAATGTAGATATCCTACCATGGATAAGAAATAACATGAAAATGAAAATATTGTAATAAATGCACTCTTCTATATAACGGGTTCATATCTTCTGACAATGAACGATTGAAAAGGATGGTCAGAGGTACACCAAGATTTGATGCAGAAGCCAGTATAAAAACACTGCTGATATCATTTGGCTGGTTTATTTTTATCCAAACTTCTAATATCATTTGAAAAACATGTTTTTGTGACTTTGTGATTTAGAGTAGCTAGATAAAAGATTGCATATTTCATCCCCTGCTTTAATTTGGACGGCTTAAAGAAACATGATTTTAGGAATAGTAAATTATATATAGTAAACTATATATATAGTTAACTTTTTACGGACTTTTGCGAATGCCCAGAACTTTTTGAAGTCACTAGTTATACCAGCCTCAATCTTATCGATCATAACTTTTATTGTTAAGTGACTTAGCCCTTTATCGCAATAAATAAAACGCTTCAAGGTCAGCTGGATTTTTATAGATTTTATATGTTTTATGTAATTTATATTTTTCCTTCAATAGTTCAATAAGGGCAGGACTAAACCATGCTGGGCATCTGACATCAGTTTGTGGGGAACATGAGCATTTCTGAGGTTATAAAGAATGCAATAAAATCTCTCAGTAGAATCATCGACACTTCGGGAACACAAGATTTCTTCCCAACTTTTCAGCTGCACCACCTCGCTTTCCAGCTTGTCAGCATGTTTGACTTGTCTAGGATTGTTTGACTTCCTATGTGTCGTCATCATCTTCCTGACTTTTATATCCAGGGCTTCAAGCTTAGTCTGGGAACATTTAAGTATGCCAAATGTATACATGAGAACGGACATGACCATTATTATTACTCACAGTATATATTTATTTTTCAAATCGGATCAAAATTATTATTATTATGATTAGTATTTTATTATATGTATATATTCTTTGACGTTTTGTTATCATGTAGGTGGTGACATAATCCCGTTCCTGTAGAAATGTTGGGACTACTGATCAAAAAAACGCGACAAGTAGTCCTCTCTTGATGTTAACCTGACACTGCCTAATGAATTCTGAAGAGACCGAAACAGGTGGAAATCTGAAGGTGCAAGGTCAGGGATATATGGCGAACGCATCAACTGAACACCTCCCAACTAAACCGAGAACCAAACAGTCCTAATATTTGCTGAGTGGCTAAAGATATGTGTGGTCTAGCGTTAATGTGATGAAAAACAACACCCTTTCTATTGATCAATTCAAAAATAATTACTCAACAATAAAATTTATACATCTAAAAAAAATTAGTCATCGGACATAGCTTGTTTCATAAAAATGTATAATCAATTTAGTTTTTGTTAGATTTTTGACTACAGCGGTCGAACTTTTAGCTATAAGTCGTTTTGTAATAATATTTTTCGTAAATCTTACCAAATCAGATACTATGCGCATTACCTGCTTTGTGGACATGTTGCATCCTTCTCATCATGGAGCCTGTCTTTTTCTTCGAAACAGAAAAGGTCCCAGAGTTCAATAGCACGGTTTTGTACCGTGCCCGAGAATGAGTTAGTCCTGCCGGGATCCGTTTTTGGCAGTAGACGTCGATGGCAGTAGAGCTCCGAATCGATGGTTCTGCCCGGCGGGGTTAAAAGTTCATAATTCATGTGTATGACGACCTTTTCGGATGTTGGACTCAGGGCTCAGATCGGCAACCGCGGGCCGCATGAACTTTTTTTCTCATTCCAAATTTGCAATGAAAACTTAACTCCTATTCCCCAATATTTACCGAAAAAGACCGAACGGGTCCAATAAATAACCCGTTCAATTGCCGGGGATCTTCACCGCACCCGTAGATGCATAGTACGTATGCATCTATGAGTACGAGAGGTCACTGATGCTTAGGATAAACTTTTCGTTTAGCCCCGAACATCTCAGCTATCCAAGTTATCAAGTAACAATATCAGGTATTCCAACACAGAGCACAGTTCTATGGCGGTTTTGACAAAACACACACCCTCTCACCATGTGTGTATTATTATTCACAGACGAGGCGAGTTGCAGGCAGCTATGCCGGCATTGTTGCCGCGACCTGAAATCCTGCATTTTCTATAAAGACACTACAAAATTAAGCATGCTCTACAAAGCATTCCGAATCGCGCCGCGTAAGAAACAGGGATAAACACGAAATCCCAGGCATTCATCTCGACATGAAGTCTAAATAGGTTGAAGTGCAGGAATTTTGTTCAAACCACAAACCGTGCGTTTGTGGACATCAGTGTTTTATTTATGTACTAGCTGCGGTACCCGGCTCCGCTCGGGTCAATTTCGTGTTGGATTGATTTCGGTCTGAATTATTTCTTGGATAAAAAGTAACCCACCAAAAGACTAATCCAGGACTACGAGTATGCATCTATCTACCAAAATTAATCAAAATCGTTTGAACCGATATGGCACGATTTTATGATAAACATCGACATATTCCCATTTAGAGATTCTTTAACATTTGGGAGCGAATTTTAAAAGCATGTGCCGCCAGACCCTTACTGCAGTGGCACTGCTACATAGGAATTCATACAAAACCAACAAAGGCGGGATTCACCCAAAGTTTTATGAGGAATACGAACCACGGCCACCTTCAACATCGAAAACGGTAACCCATCCGGAATCTGACTGCACCCAGAGTTGCTATACGTTGATAAAATACGCAAATAATTCGGGAGAGTGGTTCGAAGTTATCGCTTTACATGATATCGTGGAATAAAGGCAGATAGTGATTACCCCCCAAACCGCCGCCTCGGAGCATTTCTGTTTGTATGACAGCTACATCTTAACGTAAGCGGAACTGAATTATATATAGCCTATCCTGTGTCTCGTGTATTTACATACTTGTGTAGTAAGTTTCATCGAATTCGGATGATCGGTTTAATAGTTATGGAGGAACATTCATACATACATACTTACATACAGAACTGATTTCTAAAAATCATCAATTTATAATTTGCATCATACATAAAGTCTACAAACGAAGTATCTTAGAAAACAAAGCAACTTACTCCATGAACACCCCTTATAGATTTATTATTAGTAAAGATTTATTTAGGTGTGCCAACAGTGTACACACGAAAACTTAATAGAATAAAAAACACAAGTGTCACATTTCTGGTGTATAGACCCATATGCGAACACCACATTCTCGAAAGTGTCTAACACTAAGTGCAAAATTAAGCATTGTACAAAAAAAACGTATAAAGTGTTAAAGGAAACATGTACGAATTTAGAATTTAAAAAAATAATACAACGGCATTAAAAAATTGTAATGTAAATAATAGGTCGGGGAAAAAGTCTTTTCGCATTATAGTATATGAACTTGTAATAAAATCTCTTTGGCCATACTATTTGTATCTGGCTGGTTTTGGTATCATTGAAAGTTTAAATTTTAAAGAACATAATTCCAAATTCAAATTAGGAAAATGTGTGATTCTCATTTGTTTTTCGTACTGTCAAAATGAGTGAATCTAATGAAGAAATTCGATACATTTTAAAATTTTACTACAAAAAAGGTAACAATGCAACGCAAGCCGCGAAAAAAATTTGCGATGTTTATGGACCTAGTGCAGTGTCTGTGAGAGTAGCACAAATTTGGTTTAAGCGTTTTCAATCCGGAAATTTTGATGTCAAAGATGCACGTCGCTCTGGTCGCCCTATTACGGATAAAATGGATGCCATTTTTGAAAAAGTGGAGCAAGATCGGCATATCAGTAGTTACGACGTAGCTGAAGAACTAGGAATTGACCACAAAACAGTTTTGGCGCATTTGAAAAAAACTGGGTACACAAAAAAGCTCGATATTTGGGTACCTCACGAGCTCACTGAAAGAAACCTAATGAACCGTGTACTCATTTGTGATTCTTTATTACGACGTAATGAAACCGAACCATTTTTGAAGAAGCTGATAACTGGTGATGAAAAGTGGATCACGTACGACAAGAACGTGCGAAAAAGGTCGTGGTCAAAGGCCGGTCAAGCTTCACAGACTGTGGCGAAACCCGGGTTAACTCGCAACAAGGTGATGCTGTGTGTGTGGTGGGATTGGAAGGGCATTATTCATTATGAGCTGTTACCACCAGGCAGGACCATCGATTCTGAACTCTACTGCGAACAACTGATGAGATTAAAGCAAGAAGTTGAGAGAAAGCGGCCGGAATTAATCAACAGAAGGGGTGTGGTTTTTCATCATGATAACGCTAGACCTCACACATCTTTAGCCACTCAGCAAAAACTAAGAGAGTTTGGCTGGGAGGTGTTAATGCATCCGCCGTATAGTCCTGACCTTGCACCTTCAGATTTCCACCTGTTTAGGTCTCTTCAGAATTCTTTAGGCAGTGTCAGGTTAACATCACGAGAGGACTGCCAAAACCACTTGTCGCGGTACATTGATCAGAAGTCCCAATATTTCTATAGCAATGGGATCATGTCCCTACCTACAAGATGGCAAAAAGTTATCGAACAAAATGGTACCTACATACTTTAGTTAAATGTAAATAAACCATATTAAAAAATGTTTTGAATTTTCTTAAAAAATGCGAAGAAACTTTTTCCCCAACCTATATATACATTTATACTCATATAGTAATATTATAATTGCGAAAATAACTCTCTCTGTCACGTTTTAACGCCTAAGCCGCTGAACAAATTTTGACGAATTTCGGTATAAAGTTAGTGAACGAATGTGAGCTGATCCATGGTTCGGAACCCATGTAAAACTGTAGGTTCCATTCCTCTTTAATGAAACTATGGTTGAAGCGACACTTATAAACTGTCGGTATTTTTTATCCAGTTCAGTGAAGCCGTGCTCACAAAGGGAAGGTCCTGGCATTGCACCGAATTCCTCCGGGAATGTGGCATTAGCCATCCATGTCAGGTTGCATAAAAAAACCAAGACTGGTCAATTGCTCTAGTTCAGTGCTGCTTCAGGACAACGCTAGACCACACACTGAACAACAAATGGTCGCTAAATTAGAGAAAGTGCTATTGGAATGTCTCCGTACACCCACCACACTCCCGGGAACTTGCTCCAATAGATTACCACTTTTTCCGGAACATGGACAACTTTTTGCCAGGAAAAAAATCCAATGAATATCGCCTTGATAGATTAGATTGACTCTCGCTCGCACATTATTTCAGGTGGCCTCAGAAATACCCAACCTGACGTATAGATTGCGGTTATTATTTAAAAAACTGACTTCGTTCGAAAGTACAAATCCAATTTCATTTAAATAAAAAAAACACGCTGCGTTCTTTTTTTTTTGTTTGTCAGCCATCAACAGTGAACGCTCTCAGTGAAGTTGGTCACCGTTATGTGATTCAATGCTTTCATCTGAAAGGTCTGACTCCATTGAATATGAAAGCTGAACTGAATTCAACTCTGGAGGAGTCCGCTCCATCGTTTACGATACTAAAATATTGGGTGGCAGAGTTTAGACGAGGTCGTACTCGTAAGAGCTACCAAGACGAACATCGCCAAGGTCGACCAAATGAAGTGACCTCGCCAGATATGGTGAAGAAAATCCATTAAAAAGTATCGGGTGCCCGTGAAAAAGTACTGTTAAAGGACCTCATTCCGTCCTGGAGGTGAAGAATGTTATTTCTTCACCTCCAGGACGGAATGAGGATGCTTTTTGTCTAATCTAATATCAATGTACTAAATCGGGGCTTACGCGAACAATTTTGAAAAAAGATAACTTTTTCGAAAGCAGTTGCATCCACGCTCCTTTCCAGCTCATTGAAAGCCAAGCGCGGAGAACGGCAGCGTAGTCGCCGACGTGTGTGGTAAGTCGGGATGTGGGTGTAGGTCGCGGGCCGCCACCGTCGCGCCGCCGCCCGCGCCGTCGAAGACTCCGCAACGCCTCCGCACCGCCTCCCGCGCTGCAGCCGCGCCCTCCCACGTGAGTAATGGCGTGCCGAGGTTCGTTTAATGTTGTATGAAGATGTTGCCCTTTCCTGCCGCATTCCAGCCGCCCCCGCACCTCACCCCCCGCGCGTCCGAAAACAGAATTCCGCACCCGCTGCGTGGCACGAGTTTGACAAATTCCAGTGCGATCCTGGTCTCCGTTATTATTCTCGACTGCAAGAAAGTCGCCGAAAAAGTTGCGAATCGGTAACTTTTCTTGTGGATACTTCACCTCGCATCTTATGTATGTTTTGCATACGAATTCGTTAACGAATTCAATAACATCCTGTAATACATCCACACAATGTTCCATGTTGACTAACGAAATGAACTGTCAATATAACAGCCTGCACCACCTGCACAACGCCTCCTGATCTACAGTACATTTGTCTAACGCCGCCTACTCTACTCCACCTGATCTACCTGATCTACTATAGCCACCACTCAGTCAACTAGTCTACACCGTGATCCGAATCAACCTATCTATGCAGCTTACACACATATCACCGCGCGCCGCCGCGCGCCGGTGCGCTCGCGTGTTATTATTCGGTCGGATGTCGCCGAAAGGATTGAAACGACCAGCGATTTCATTCGATGTTTTGACGCGCGACTCGTACCCCGTCACGCGAGACGGGTGGGTGGCGTGGTCACAATCGGTTCGCGCGCCCGTGAGACGGAAAGTGGGCACGGAAAAGGAAAGTGGACGCAGCAGGGGGCCCATTCAGGTAAGAGTGAGTTCTAGTTCGGGAGTGAGTTAACCTAAAAATAGCTGGAAATATATTATTATTTAAATAATGGAACCGTTATTTATACTTCCAACCATTGACTTATATATTACTTCGTAAGGACCCGGTCAACGCGCACGACTGATGGCACCAGTACGTTGGCCCTAAAATATTCGTTTTAGGGCCAACGCGACTCAGTCGTCTGCGGACCACTGCAGAGTGATGTTGAGTCGTGAAAATGCCCTTGTTGCGTAGTAAAAGGATGCGTAAAATACGATACGAAAGTTACAAAGACAGATGTAATAACGTTTCATCGATACGCAAACTCAGACAATATTTTTTTCTGTTCAACAATTGAATAATTGCATTTTCAATCGATAATTTAAATAACTACCAAACTTCATAAGCGGGCTAGTGACGCCATGCCGCGCGTCGCACGTGTAGGTGAATTATCCTTGTACGGGCGTCCTTTTTCTTTCTGGTTTATTTTGGAGTGGATATAAGTATAAGTGGGTAATCAAAGATTTTTTTTAATGTGATCTATAATGTGACCACTCGAAGTAAACGTCCCGACCTGATCTACTTGCCTGTTATGTCAAAACTTGTTTTCGTTATATCTTGGGAAACACTGGTCATAGACCTATCATGCGACCACTCAATGTAATCGTCCCGACCTGATTTACCTGCCTGTCATGTCAAAATTTGTTTTCGTTATATCTTGGGAAACACTGGTCGTAGACCTATCATGCGACCACTCAATGTAATCGTCCCGACCTGATCTACCTGCCTGTTATGTCAAAATTAGTTTTCGTTATATCTTGGGAAACACTGGTCGTAGACCTATCATGCGACCACTCAATGTAATCGTCCCGACCTGATCTACTTGCCTGTTATGTCAAAATTAGTTTTCGTTATATCTTGGGAAACACTGGTCATAGACCTATCATGCGACCACTCATTGTAATCGTCCCGACCTGATCTACCTGCCTGTCATGTCAAAAATTGTTTTCATTATATCTTGGGAAACACTGGTCATAGACCAATCATGCGACCACTCAATGTAATCGTCCCGACCTGATCTACCTGCCTGTCTTGTCAAAATTTGTTTTCGTTATATCTTGGGAAACACTGGCCGTAGACCCATCATGCGACCACTCAAAGTAAACGTCCCGACCTGATCTACCTGCCTATAATGTCAAAATGTGTTCTCGTTGTATCTTGGGAAACACTGATCGTAGACCCATCATGCGACCACTCAAAGTAAACGCCCCGATCTGATCTAACTATCTGGAATGTCAAAATTTGTTTTCATTATATCTTGGGAAACACTGATCTTGGACCCATCATGCGACCACTCAATGTAATTGTCCCGACCTGATCTACCTGCCTGTCTTGTCAAAATTTGTTTTCGTTATATCTTGGGAAACACTGGTCGTAGACCCATCATGCGACCACTCAAAGTAAACGTCCCGACCTGATCTACCTGCCTATAATGTCAAAATGTGTTCTCGTTGTATCTTGGGAAACACTGATCGTGGACCCATCATGCGACCACTCAAAGTAAACGCCCCGACCTGATCTAACTATCTGGAATGTCAAAATTTGTTTTCATTATATCTTGGGAAACACTGATCTTGGACCCATCATGCGACCACTCAAAGTAAACGTCCCGACCTGATCTACCTGCCTATAATGTCAAAATGTGTTCTCGTTGTATCTTGGGAAACACTGATCGTAGACCCATCATGCGACCACTCAAAGTAAACGCCCCGACCTGATCTAACTATCTGGAATGTCAAAATTTGTTTTCATTATATCTTGGGAAACACTGGTCGTAAACCCATCATGCAACCACTCAAAGTAAACGTCCCGACCTGATCTACCTGCCTATAATGTCAAAATGTGTTCTCGTTGTATCTTGGGAACCACTGATCGTAGACCCATCATGCGACCACTCAAAGTAAACGTCCCGACCTGATCTACCTGCCTGTCATGTCAAAATTTGTTCTCGTTGTATCTTGGGAACCACTGATCGTAGACCCATCATGCGACCACTCAAAGTAAACGCCCCGACCTGATCTAACTATCTGGAATGTCAAAATTTGTTTTCATTATATCTTGGGAAACACTGGTCGTAGACCCATCATGCAACCACTCAAAGTAAACGTCCCGACCTGATCTACCTGCCTCTCATGGCAAAATTTGTTCTCGTTGTATCTTGGGAAACACTGATCGTAGATGATGGGTCACACGATCAGTGTTTCCCAAGATATAACGAAAACAAATTTTGACATTCCAGATAGTTAGATCAGGTCGGGGCGTTTACTTTGAGTGGTCGCATGATGGGTCTACGATCAGTGTTTCCCAAGATATAATGAAAACAAATTTTGACATTATAGGCAGGTAGATCAGGTCGGGACGTTTACTTTGAGTGGTCGCATGATGGGTCTACGATCAGTGTTTCCCAAGATACAACGAGAACAAATTTTGCCATGACAGGCAGGTAGATCAGGTCGGGACGTTTACTTTGAGTGGTCGCATGATGGGTCTACGACCAGTGTTTCCCAAGATATAGCGAAAACAAATTTTGACATGACAGGCAGATAGATCAGGTCGGGACCTTTACTTCGAGTGGTCGCATGATGGGTCTACGACCAGTGTTTCCCTAGATATAACGAAAACAAATTTTGACATGACAGGCAGATAGATCAGGTCGGGACCTTTACTTCGAGTGGTCGCATGATGGGTCTACGACCAGTGTTTCCCTAGATATAACGAAAACAAATTTTGACATGACAGGCAGGTAGATCCAGACCAAGCAGGTACAAGAGAAAATTCAAATTGTATTTAACTTGAATACATTGAAATTACAAAAAACATTTCTCATTCATAAAAGTTAAAGGAAAATAAAAGTTTAAATTAAAAAGAAAACATTTAAGGACGCAGGTACAAGGTTACATCGTTGGACCTAATGCAACATGGCGGCGAGTTGTCAACACGACTTTGACACGGCGCTCACGTAGTTCTTCCGAGTTTGGATAGATGGCGCTACTTTTTGCTTGTATGGAGAAGATTTGTTTCAATTCTATGTAAGGGCGTATCCTTACCTTTGAAATCATTGCTTCCAACGTATTTACGGGACAGAACAGATTTTTACCTAACTGTAATGATATTCTAGAAGTGTGGAAAAATTAACTATTTAAAAAAGTGAGTTGATTAAAGAGCGAAAAAAGAGAATGACGAATTCGAACTCACTCTTTCCCTGAATGGACCCCCAGAGACGAGCTGGAGTGTTGAACCTTACAGCGGCGTTCAGAGGAGGGTTCGAAATCGCCACACGTAGGAGAGTGGCCAGGAGCCGGATAGGACATCCACGCGTACCCACGGTGTTATGAGTTTGGTTACGGTGGTGGGAAATTGTGTGGCCATACAATGACTGTCTCAGTAGCTAGATCGACTGCAAGAGCCGTGCGGTGTAACGGCTCGGTCCCCATGGGAAGTAAGTTATTTGGTTGAATTTGGTTCCTGGCGAAACGCCAATCCTTACGACGTTTATAGTACATTTGTGTAGCGTACAATATGTATAGTACAAATCTTTGTAGCGTGATGCTGACATCACCAAAATACGATTTTGGTGATGACGGCAATATGTTTGAATGTTCAATCTTTACAGTCAATGTCCGCAACGCAGATGAAGCGTTAAATAAATGTATGTTGGTATAATCTTATCGCTAAACAGCCTAAGTGCTCAGCTGCATCAAATAAAGTATCTAATAAATACTATAAAGGGGAAAGTCTAATAAATATTATAAAGGGGAAAGTTTGTAATAATGGATGGATGGATGGATGGATGGATGGATGGATGGATGGATGTTTGTTACTCTTTCACGTAAAAACTACTGAATGGATTCTAATGAAACTTTACAATAATATAGCTTATACATCAGAATAACACATAGGCTACAATTTATGTGCCCATGGGCTTTAGAACTTTCACGGGGCTGCGAAAACGATGCCGGTAGCGCTACTTCACACTAGGGGGAGAGGAGCCGGGAGCGGTGGCGGGGAGCGGCGGCGGGGGGAGGGCAGACGTCGTGACTGTTTGGTGTCCGTTTGGCGAATTTTCAAGGCACTAGCGATTTGTAAAACTTAGTACATGTACATTTAACTACCCGGGAATTAGGATTGGCTAAATAGAATTCAGTTCCGCTTACGCTAAGATGGGGCTGTCATACAAACTGCAATGCTATGCACGGCTCGGCTTTGCGGCGGCAGCGCTTACTTTTACTGAAGTACGGCTTGGTATTTCCTGCAACTTTAGGACTACTTGGCATCACGCTAAATCGCCGGAGGAGCGACCAACAGAATAAAATCCTTGAGAACCAATTACTCGATTTAGATGTGCATTGTATCTACGTCTAGCCTGATTCTACTAAAAACTTATAAATTACATAATATAACGCTTCATTACCAGAAGGGTAAGTAGTGAGTCTTAAAGTCTTATAACATGCGAACCACTTACCTGATTTATATGCGTATTTTATCAATGTATAGCATCTCTGGGAGCAGTCAGGTTCGAGATGGGTTACTGTTTTCGATGTTGAGGCTGGCTGTGGGTTGGAGTCCACGCAAAACTTACCTACGTTACACGTTACTTACTAGGTAAGCAATGTAGCAGTGAAAGTGCAGAAAGGTTCTCGCGGCAAATGTTTTTTTTTTAAATAGCCACCAAACATCAACGAAGCTCTAAATGGGAATTATTGGATGTTTCTCATTAAATCATGCTATTTCGGCTCGAACGATCTTGATTAAATTTGGTACATAGATACATTGTCCTGGACCAGTTTGACCCTATTTTGGACCAGTCATGTGGGCTACTTTTTATCCATGAGATAGTTTAGCCGACACTAACCCGAGCGGAGCCGGGTACCGCAGCTAGTTTGTAATAATGGATGGATGGATGGATGGATGGATGGATGGATGTTTGTTACTCTTTCACGTAAAAACTACTGAATGGATTTTAATGAAACTTTACAATAATATAGCTTATACATCAGAATAACACATAGGCTACAATTTATAAAGATATTGTGCCCATGGGCTTTAGAACTTTCATGGGACTGCGAAAACGATGCCGGTAGCGCTACTTCACACCGGGGGGAGCGGGGCCGGGGGCGGCGGCGGGAGCGGCGGCGGGGGCGGGGCGGGCGGTGCGACGATGGCGGGTGCGGGGAGGGGGGGGCGGGTACAGATTGGTATTTCCCGCAACTTTAGGACTATTTGGCAAAATCCTTGAGAACCAATTACTCGATTTAGATGCGAATTGTATCTACGTCTAGCCTGATTCTACTCGCAACCTATAGGCTACATAATATAACGCTTCATTACCTGAAGGGTGAGTAGAGAGTGTTCAATTCTTATAACTTGCGAACCACTAACCCGATTTATGTGCGTATTTTATCAATGTATAGGATCTCTGGGAGCAGTCAGGTTCGAGATGGGTTACTGTTTTCGATGTTGAGGCTGGCTGTGGGTTGGAGTCCACGCAAAACTTACCTACATTACACGTTACTTACTTACTAGGTAAACAATGTTGCAGTGAAAGTGCAGAAAGGTTCTGGCGGCAAATGCTTTTTTTTTAAATAGCCACCAAATGTCAACGAAGCTCTAAATGGAAATTATTGGATGTTTCTCATTAAATCATGCTATTTCATCTCGAACGATCTTGATTAAATTTGGTAGATGGATACATTGTCCTGGACCAGTTTGACCCTATTTTGGATCAGTCATGTCGGATACTTTTTATCCATGAAATAATTTTGCCGACGCTAACCCGAGCGGAGCCGGGTACCGCAGCTAGTAATATAATAAAGATAATAGTTAAGAACGAAAATGTGTACCTCGGCGCGCACAGAGATGGCGCCACGTGTTTATTTATCTCATCAATTGATTTTATTGCCAATGTGCAAATCAAATCAATGTGAAATTGGAAGCATAAAACATTTTCTTCTATAACTTCAAATATCAAATATGAGTTTTCAATATAAGATATTTTTAATTCTACTAATTATACATCTTTACTAAATGGGAATAGCATAACTTCATTTAACGGTGATATTATGTTTTGTAAAAAGATACATATTATAAATTTCAAGCTTTTTATATTTTTCTGTGTTTATAATTGTTAATCCTTGTCAACATGACAACGTAGTTTGCAATTTTATAATCGTTCTCTCCTACTGCTTCATAGATGATTACTGGAAAAATTAAGTGCTACTACATGTTTGAAAAATGTTACGGCTTTTCACGCGGCAGAAGGAGCCATTCTCCGATGTTTCGAGCTAATCATTCAGCCCGTTGTCAAGGAGGCATCCGCCATGTTCGTACGCAGCAGACGACAGTATGTGTGTGTTAGTGGTACTATTTGTTGAAATATGGCCATTATCAGTATTTCATCTGTCTAGCGCCATCTCGAAGGGAAAAACTCTACTACTCGTTGTACGGTTGTAACTTTTCTCTGCGTCACCAAACTACACGACATCTACGCTTTACACTAGCTTTTTTAACACACCTAGTATACACTTCCGGTTTTACATAACCTTTTTTATGCAAACTGACTTTAGATCTAAGTATGTATTTTATAACTGGACGGAAAAATATGTTATGTAAGCCCGTGAAGTTTCTTTGCGGGTTCTTCTTTACTGGGTTGATCGAATCCGCGGATCTTTGTGACGTAACTTGGTGTAGTTTGACTACCAAAACGTTTAAATAAATGAAATGAAATGACATGGGTGCCCACAACTACCGTCATGGTATTCGCCCAATAACCTACAGAAGGAATTCCTTCCCATTATGACCACGGCTACGCTGCAAGGGATGGAAAACAGGGACAATTTTTCACTGTCGCTTCAAAAATAGTCTCATCCACAGCAGTGGTATCAACCCGGACGGAATTAACCTACCACCTAGCAGGGGAAACTATAGGTCCCCACCTATAGTTTCATATGGGCTCCGAACAATGGAAGAACTGGCATTCGTAACGATTTTTTTTATGTTAAGCGCGGCATATGGCGTACGCCCGGACATCTAGGTGCCCGATTCAACTCAGAAAGAGAAATAAAGTGGTGCATGACGGGAGCGAGCCATACTCTCTCGCATGAAAGGCCAGTCCACTGGCCCTTATACAGCAAGGCGGACAAACCACCTACTCTACACCAACTGCTCGATGCACCATCTGCTCAGCCCACCTTAGTTGCACCACCTGTTGTACATCACCTGGTCTACGCCTTCTTACCAACACCGCTCTGCACCTCTCTATGCCACCTCTTGCTCAACATCACCTTCTCTGTGCGGGGGAACGGCAGAACGTCTAATATGCAGATCGTATAATGTAATATTTTAACAAAATTTTAAAACCATGCACAACGTATAATCGGCAGATCGTATAATCTTATCCGTAGTGCATGAAGAAGTCCAAAAAATAAAATTACTTATTTCTCCATGCATAACGTATAATAGTCACAACGTATAATGTTATGATCTTTATTTAACAAAAAAAGAAAACCATGCATATCATATAATCCAAAAATATTTCATACGATAAGCGCCCTTATCATCATACAATTAAAGCGTATACTCGCAAGTGACGCGTCGACCGTCTCAATTAGCGTAAGGTGGCCTTTCGAAATTGTAGCAAATATCGATTCGTAGCAATTTCAGCCTTAAATGTATCGTTATTAGGGCGCTTTATGCAGTGCTTCTTGGCATATTATACGTTCTGCATGGTTTTCTTTTTTTGTGAATTCATGTTAGGAATATTATACGTTGTGACTATTATACGTTCTGCATGATGCAAAGAATTGATTTTATTTTTAAACTGTATTCATGCACAACGTATAACATTATACGTTGTGACTATTATACGATATGCATGGTTTTATTTTTTTGGAAAAAAATAAGATTATACGTTGTGAATATTATACGTAGTGAATACGACTCCTCTGTGCCAACTATAAATATTTTCCACAATCTTCTCTACATCATTTTATCAATAAGCTGTTCTATGTCCTTTGCTCTACGCCTCCTGATTCTTACTAATATTTTCTACCCACTCTAAGTACACCGCTTTTCTGTCAGTCGCTGGTCCAACGTGGCCAGCATATTAGTTGCTACAAAAGCTCGTTCCGCTAGACTTCACTGCGTCCCTTCGCACCGCCGCCGCCGTCGCACCGCGCGCAGCCCCGCTCTGGCGCGCGCTCTCGAGCGATATTCTCGGATAATCCTCAGCTTTCGGACCGCGAACACTCTGCTAATGTGCTTTTAATCCCACTCATATAAGTGGACCCTCAAAAAGATGTGGAAAGGAACGTAGCCAGTGCCGGCCTGCTCCGCTACACAGTCAGCTCGACGCGATGACGTGAATGCCGCCATCTTTGCAATTAATTTATTCCTGAAACTTTTTTTTTATTGAGCTACTCGCATTGAATACATTAACATTTTATTTATAAATTTTACAATTCTCACATAGTCAAAGGAATGTTTTAAGTATACATTTTAGGCATTTTATATATAAAATTGGCATTTTGTCGAACAGGCCACTTTGATTTCCAATATCTGGCGCCTGGTTAGGGATTCCTATTTAGTTCAAATATAGACTTTTGTATACATTGGTTTTCAAGCCATTTGTTTTTTCTTTGACATTGTTCTGTTCACAATATGGGAAACATCAAACATCACGTTATTTACGAATACGAGTCTTACCTTGGCACCAGAGCTGCAGAAACAGCTCGTGTTTGAATGATGTGTATGGGGAAGCTACTGTAAAACAAAATACGATAAATGTTTGGTACCGACGTTTCCGTTCTGGAAACTTTGACCTACAGAACAAACCCCGTGGACGGCCACAGACCCGAGTTGAAAATGAAGAATTGAAAGAAAAGTGATGCGAGACACGGATCCATCGTTAGTGGCGGGCATCGTTAAGGGTGGTAAAATATGTTTTATTCGTTTTAAAGAAATTGAAAAAGTGAACAAAGTCGATAAAAATGGTGCAGCATAAACTAACTAAAGCACACCAACAAATATGCGCCGGTTGCTGCGCATTGCTCAAACGTCACAATAACGAGGGTATTTTGAATCGTATCGTTGCTTGTGAGAAAAAAATGGCAAACGATATTTGGAAACGCTAATCGTCCAATCGCTTTGCTAAGTACCATATCTAAAATTTTGGAAAACATTGTTAAATCTCTTCTAGTGTTCTTTTTAAATAAACAAATTATTATTTCTAAGCGTCAATATGATTTCAAAGCTAAAACTAGCACCAAGTATGCTCTGTAAACATTAACAAAATATATTTTTGAAACGCTTGGCTCAGGAAAAAACTGTATTGGCATCTACTCAGACATACAAAAAGCCTTCGATTATGTTTCCCACAAAATGTTGCTACGAAAATTGGAATTGCTAGGGGTTAGGGGGATTGCTCTTGCCTTTTTCAAGGATAGATAATGCTGAGCCACAGAACACAAACGAACACAGAATCACCGGGAGAACTCTTTCTACCAAATCTGGCGAAATGTTGAGTGACGAATGCAGTGTTTTGTTTGGGGTGCCTCAACGGGTAGTGTTTTAGGTCCTATACCTTTCCAAATTTAAGTCAATGAACTCTGCGAACTAGAATTAATAATTGGAGAGATAATTGCATTTGCTGATGACACTGTCTTGCTATTCCGTGGGAATACGTGGGAAGAAACTGAGAACTCTGCTAAATTGGGGGTGTCAATCGCAAAAAAGTGTATGGCTCTTACCTCTTGACGCTTAATATAAATAAAACTAGCTGCATGTACTATGGCATCACTAAGAGGAGCCTTCCAAGGGAAACAAATATAAAAATGCACACAAATTGCCACATAATTCACCATTGTCATTGCCCTTTGATCTAATCAGTTGACACCATAAAATATCTCGGAATCCTCATTGATAATAGATTCAATTGGCGCGCTCACATCGATAAAATGATTTCAAGATTGCAAAAAATATTTTTTTTGTTAAACAGATACGAGATATATTGAAGCTGAAACATCTCAAATTCGTATACTATACCCTAGTACAAAATTCAATCCGATATAGTATTTTGCGATGGGGAGGCGCAGCAAAAACTGTATTGGGTTCTCTGTTTAAGGCTCAAAAATCTATATTACGGCAACCCTAAAGAAATCCAAGCAAAAAATCCGGTCTTCTCAGTGTCCGTCAAATCTTTATGCAGACATGTTTGTTAATTTTCAGAAAAAACTCACACCTTCACGTTCTGCCATGTCACAGTCATTCTACGAGAACTGCCAATTTGGTACGCACTCCCTCAGTGTCAAACTGCTTTCGCACATCGGAGCTACATTTTTTTCGCACTAAAAATTTACAATTCCTGCGATAACTGGGCCCAAATAAAAAGCACTCTTACAAGAAAACGGTGGTAAGATGGCTAATTTACAAAGACATTCAATTTACAAACGATCACATATAAAATGAGATAAACATTCCGCTATGTAAACAAAACAAAAAAGTTTTAAAGTAACAAAGGAATGTGCAAACAAATTTACACCTATTATCACTTCACTACATAGTATAAAACAAAGTCGCTTTCTCTGTCCCTATATCCCTATATCCCTATGTATGCTTAAACCTTTAAAACTACGCAACGGATTTTGATGCGGTTTTTTTTAATAGATAGAGTGATTGAAGATGAAGGTTTATATGTATCATAACATCCATTAAATACCGGTGAAATACTGTTATTTTTGAGGTTTCCAATGTGATGTCGTAAAAACTTTTTTTTTCCGCTTACATTACAAACGCAGGCTGAACCCTACGAGATTTATCAAAATAATGTACTAAGTATTGTATACATTGAAAAGGTCTACAGAAAACTCCGCGATGGTATATGTCTATCTCTTATGGATATCCCACAATAACATTTTTTTGTCATTTACTTTTTACGACAAATAATGGCTAATTTTCGAAGCGATTTTAACCAATACAGAATTCATCCTTATCCAATTAAATACCTTTAATACATTGTTGTTTAATATAGATCTATATGGCCCCTTACAGCATATGATTTAAAAATTGCGGGATGTAGCGTTTGCGGCGGCACCGGCCGGCCGGGGCGGCGGGAGCGTGCCTATAAATAGTGCGTCGGAGGCCACGGTTCTCCCTATAGCACTTTGAATTTATTATTTCTCTAATATCTAATAATCATGTCTTTGTATTTTTTTATTTCAAATATTTCAATGTAGGAACTCTACGTAAAAATTATTTAAAAATATAAAAAACCCGACCGCGTAAAAAATTGTAACTTAAAATTGACTTAGTAAACGAACTGAAAAGATAGAAACAAGTTGAAAAATTAAATATTTGTTGTGTTTGAATGATCATGGTTGACAGTGTTTACAAACGCAGTCGGAGGCATCAAATAGCCCCAGTACGTTCCATAGTAAATGACTAGCGATTTTATGGATTATTTCGGTGGAGCAAGAAAATACGTGGTGGGGGAAGTTCCAATATCCTATCTTTCGTTTTTATGTCTAAAGTGAGGTTTTTTTTCTCGTTCTCGGTGTCACCGATCATCATGAAATTCACATAGGTACACTTTCAATGAATTTTATAACAAAAAAATAATATAAATCATAGTTAAACTATTTGATGCACAATATGAATTATATAATGATAAATTATATATTTCCCAATACATTCCATTATTAATGACTAGCTATTTTCTTAGTGATATGGGTATAACAAAAATAAACTTATTGAGACAAATTATAATCTCCTAACTGTCATATAATAAATACGAAAGTAAGTTTGTCTGTTTCGCGAACTCAACCGACCATCGTGAAATTTGCATAGGCACACCATTGAAAATATAAATCGTAGTTAATGTATCTTATGCCTCCGACTGCGTTTGTAAACACTGTCAACCATGATCATTCAAACACAACAAATATTTAATTTTTCAACTTGTTTCTATCTTTTCAGATCGTTTACTAAGTCAATTTTAAGTTAAAAATTTTTACGCGGTCGGGTTTTTTATATTTTTAAATAATTTGTTTTATTTTAATTATTTTTAGTTTTCGTAGAGCATGCATTTATCATTTAAATATCTGCACGTTAATAAATTCCAACGAAAGTAAGGTTAGGTATTATTATGGAACCTGACATGGATGGCTAATGTAACACAACTACCGTCATGATATAAGCCTAATTCAACAAATTCCAGAAGGAATTAGGTGACAGGTCAGGACCTTCCTTTACACAGAATCACGGCTGCACACGGATACCATGGGTGGAAAATACGGACAATGATCTATTGCCACTTCGTCCATAGTTTTTCCTAATGCGGTGATACCAACCCAGGCGGGATTAACCCTGTCACCTAGTAGAGTAAGGTGACCTACAGTTTTACATGGGTTCCGAACCTTCATGGTTGGAACTCGCAAGATAAATTGGTGTATAACAGATGCGAGGATTTGAGCCCATAACCTCTTGCATGAAAGGCAATATTTTAGTCCCTACACTACGAGGTGTAAAAAATAGAGTTTTTTGATTGATATTAAAACAAAACTACATTTTCTAAAAGTTTCTTCATGTTATCTTTAAGGCTTTAATGAAGTCATCAGTTCATAGAATGAGATTCCCTCATTCAACGAATTTTGATCATATGCCGATATATACAAGGTTTTAGTGGAGGTATGGTCCAAACGTTAACGTATTCCTTGGCATATTTGAAACAAAAAGGATATACATTTTATTTGTAGGTATTTAAAATGTATGGGGAAAATCTTTTTCAAGTCGTACAACAAAATATCTTCTACCTTTTTAGCTCCAAATATGCCGAGGAATACGTGGTTAGCTTTTGGACCATATCTCCGTTAACACCCTATATATGGTTTTTTTAGAATCTCCCTCTCATCATCGTTGATTACAGTTACACTAAATTTATAAGCGAACAGTTCGGTCGTTATATCCTGTGGTTATATACAGGGTCCGTCACTCGAAGTGTTACCAATTGAAAATGATGTTATTTAGTTAATTGAAGTACGATTCGTTAAAAATTATATCACAATAAAACATTTAATTTTAAGACAATAATTGTTATTGTTCGATATAGCCTCCTTTGATCCATAGATAAGAGCTTTCTGAGACGATCCTGAGTGTTGTTGGAGCGTGCAGCGTTTCGTACTGCATTGTTTACACGTGCACATGGTATGAGCGCCTCATTTAACACCTTTTGCACACACTTGCTGGTTGACTTTGACGCTCTTCTCGATAAACACGAGTGAATAGCGACCATTTGCGGTCACTGCAGCCGAGACCATAACAGAAGCGGGCGCTTGCTTACGAACGGGAACTCCATCGTCTAAATTCTCGTTGGATTTGCCCTGTGGCCAAACACGAAAATGTTGTTTGTTTATATACTGTTAGACAGTAAACATTTTTTCATCAGAAAAAACAATGTTTTCCAGATCGCCACCCAAGACTTTCATTGCTTGAGCTCTTTGTAGTCGAACTGCCTTCTGCGCTGAACTAAGATGCTGTAATTTTTGTATCTTGTTGGTAGGGCTTCAGTTGCATTTCTTTTTGTTTCAGTATGCGCCGATTACTTGAGTCGGGTATTGTCTGACTTTTCGCAAATTTTGCAGAACACTGGTGAGGATTTCCTTGAATTCGAGCCTTTACCTTTCGAACCATATCATGTGATACTGCTATTTTCAGATGACCGCCTCTATGCCGTTTAGCAATGCTAGGTTATAACGCTTAATGGTTCGATGCACTAACATTTTGTTCACATGTAAATGTCGGAGCTCCCGAACGATGACTGGTTGTGATTTTCCGGTCAAATACAAAACGATCACAATGTTAGGTTTAATATCCATTGCGAAAATGTATTATACAATTCAAATTTGTTCCCGCTCTTTTCGCCCACTTAAAAACAATGAAACAAATTGACGTTTCACCAAAATTTGGCGCGCTGTCATTATTATTTTGAAAATAGAAGTAACAGTTCAAGTGACGGACCCAGTAGTAATCGCTTTGATCACAGGATTTCATCCATGTATAAACTAACTGATAGTTAAAATTCAATAATCTCCATAATAACCATGATTATAATATTTATATCCACTACTTCATAAGACTGGAAGTTGTCTCTTGACTGACAGCTTTGAATGTGAGTCAAAAACATTGTTAAAGCCATTTTTATTTAATTATTGAGCTAGTTAAGTTCCAGTTTCACAGTTTAGAACTTTAACTGGATGCGGCGAAAGAGACCTGGATTCATCGTTTGCAAATATATGTGGGCCCGAGGTCCACAATCGCCCCATCGAATGTGTTACCTTGGAGCTTATAAACTGTTACATCCCAACTGAGCGTTTATTGTTTTTCTTGCCTCCAAAGCCCATCAAAATATAACGTTCATGATTTAATCCGTACATGAACTCCTGGTCTATTATTTTGAATAATATAACATGTTAATAATATGTGATATATGATGATAAACCCAACTTTGGCAAAGCCGTGCTTTTCCTTCCCACTGCTCCCAAGGACGCACAGTTAAAGATCAGCGATATAATGATGACGATCATATTTTATGTACCCTATGTAACATAGGTCCTCATCAGGGGGCTGACGACATCTTCATGGAAAGTTTTCCTATCTTTGGTAAAGCTTTTAGATATTATCAGATTGATACTGATTTTGGGCACCACAGTATCTCGGCACTGTAGGGTCGCCCTCTTGTGGAACAAGCAGACCTTCCCTAGCGTGACACCCATTGACAGAGGAAGTATGGATTTATGAGCTGTGCAGGTGCAGAATGCTGATAGTAAAGCAATGATGGTGATATCGGTCTATGCGGCGACCGAGAATGTCAAAAATCTATCTGACTATCGCCCGGATCCACCACTTCCAGTTATAGTCATCCCAAAGTTATCTTTCGGTTACACCATATAAATATGCAATGTAACCGAAGCTACATTCCATATAGCTGGAGGTAGTGAAAATAGGAGTATATGACCTGAGTTGGTGTGACCAGCGCGCTTGCGTAAACAAAAATCACTTGAATTAATTTTTAACGTTGAATATTGCATACCTTTTTGTAAACAATTTAAAAAACCATTTAGTTTGATACCCCACTCGATAGGTTTCAAGAAAAAAAAAATTTGAAAACACATAATTTGGCGCCAAAAATCAGCCATGATTTTTTTTTATGATTTTGATATACCCCAGTGTCACTCTCACAATTAAGACGAATGTAACGACACCTCTCAAACTAAAATCCATCAAGCCGTTTAGGCTGCAGGGGGCGACAAAGAAATATACATACATACATACATATATACATACATACATACACTCGAAAAACATAACCTCCTTCTTTCGCAGTCGGGTAAAAAGGGTTCATTTGTGTATCATTGTGTCAAAATAATATTTTATAATTACAACTTCATACCATAGATCGTAATTCAATATATACTAAAATTTAATATATAACGACGCCTGATGAGGGGGGTTCGCTATCAGAGTGGTCCGACATGATGTGAAACCCGAATTAATAGTCAGGATGTGATCTCTGTTGGTTTATTATTCACTAACAATCGTTAATAGTCAAGGTTAACACAGGATTACGGTGATTTAACCGGATTCAATTGGTAAACGCGGCGAGTTCGTTACAGCGTGGCGACCCGACCGACCACTCAACCCAAAGTGTCCTATCTCTCGCTCACTCGTTCGCTCACGAGGCATGTAGGTACTAACAGCGCCCCTAGTGGCTGTTTCGCCAACCCCTGTAACGATCTCACCCAAGTAGAACTACTTGACGTTTCCAACTCTGCCGATAGATGGCGATATTCCGTAGGATCAACGATAAACTATCAAACACTACTTTATGGAACTAAAAGGTGGCGTAACTGCAACTTCGTTCCGATACGGCCATCTTGACACTTCACACGTCCTCGTGTGGTGCAACTGAAAATAGAGAAGAATATTTCAGAGTAAAATGTTTCCAGCTCGGCCAACCTGGCCAAAATCATGCTTTCCTGAGCTTTAACGAAGCATGTAGAATGTTTTATTTCATGAAGTCTAATGTTCACACATTCTCAGTTCAGTTTCCACTTTAACAAAGTTTAATCCATCATCAACAATGCTAAACTTAATAAATTCACGGATCATGAGATGCTCCATTACCGTCAAACAGTCAACGGGCAACCTTCACCCGGCGTCCGATCACAACTAAGTTCATGGGCAGCCTCCATCCAGCTCCCGTACCCAAGACAGTATATGGGCAGCCTACATCCGGCTCCCGTACACAACACATTCTTGGGCAGCCTCCATCCGGCTCCCGTACACAAGACAGTTCATGGGCAACCTCCATCCGGTTCCCGCACGCAACACATCATGCATGGGCAGCCTCCATCCGGCTCCCATACACAACACATTCATGGGCAGCCTCCATCCGGCTCCCGTACACAAGACAGTTCATGGGCAACCTCCATCCGGTTCCCGCATGCAACACATCATGCATGGGCAGCCTCCTTCCGGCTCCCATACACAACACATTCATGGGCAGCCTCCATCCGGCTCCCGTACACAATACAGTTCATGGGCAACCTCCATCCGGTTCCCGCACACAACACATCATGCATGGGCAGCCTCCATCCGGCTCCCGTACACAACACATTAATGGGCAGCCTCCATCCGGCTCCCGCACACAACACATTCAAAAATTTGCTTACCACTGAACATTCAAGAAACATACTCTTTGATCAACGAGCGCTCTGCTCCAGAATCGTAACTAAATGAAACGAGCTCACCAAATTGACGAAGAGATCCAGTCGACGCATTCACGGTACAGATGTCCACGCGATTTTCCTTGGAAAGACGGCCCCGCCGTTGCTCCCCTCTCCGCTGTTCCTCTTCGGACAGTATCCTCCTCCTTGAAGTCACTCCAGGTCATGCCAGCAAACGACACCGAGGTCAGTCAGGTAGAGGCTTAACCCGTTAGTGCGCAGCTCTGGGCTAATATCAGCGATGAACCGTGGCAGCGCTGGTCATTCACACACATGTCCGCTGTCGTAATCCAGGCTCGGGCATAAAGGTCACTTTTTTCTGGTTCAAATCCGGTAGACTAAGGCTCTCCGCTGAAGAGCTGGATGGCTTGATAGCTTGTAGCAGCGCGAGAAAGCTTAGGTTCTGCTGCTTCAACAGTAGGCGCCATTTTTCGTCGTTAGAGTCACCGTTCGGAGCACGTGGCTGATGTTGACGTTTTTCTTTGCTCGTGTCGCCGCTAACTCTATGTGGGACGTTGAGATTCAATCCCACTTCTGATAACGACGCCTGATGAGGGGGGTTCGCTATCAGAGTGGTCCGACATGATGTGAAACCCGAATTAATAGTCAGGATGTGATCTCTGTTGGTTTATTATTCACTAACAATCGTTAATAGTCAAGGTTAACACAGGATTACGGTGATTTAACCGGATTCAATTTGTAAACGCGGCGAGTTCGTTACAGCGTGGCGACCCGACCGACCACTCAACCCAAAGTGTCCTATCTCTCGCTCACTCGTTCGCTCACGAGGCATGTAGGTACTAACAGCGCCCCTAGTGTCTGTTTCGCCAACCCCTGTAACGATCTCACCCAAGTAGAACTACTTGACGTTTCCAACTCTGCCGATAGATGGCGATATTCCGTAGGATCAACGATAAACTATCAAACACTACTTTATGGAACTAAAAGGTGGCGTAACTGCAACTTCGTTCCGACATATATGTATCGTATCGTGCGGGGACTATTCATATTTTTTGTCTATAAATGCTTGCATAGTATATTTAAAGAAGTGCCGTTCATTGCACACAAAAGGATCAGTCGAGATACAGGTGATACCGCCTAGTTTTATTGCCTTTCAGCCACAACTTAGATAATGCGAAGTGACACCGCTACCCGCATCTGAAAATCTTCATTTATCTTTCAACAATACCTACTGTGCGTTTCTTGCATGCACAAAACCGTGTAATTGCGATAAATAAGTGGTGGACTCAACCAACCAAACCTGGCGCTCAATTGGCCACTTCCACCATAATATTACAAGTACTCGCGGGGCTGCCAGTGTCGTCGCAGGGCTGTCTGTGGTCGATCGGCCTTTTCGATAACGTTTGCGTTTATGCGATTTGAATGAGCGTTGCCATTCGTCAAAAACTCTTGGTAGGAATAGATCTACAGGTATGGAGTACCTACACTATGGTGGTGTATCAAGGTGTGTCTTGCCGCGAAAAAGTCGATGAATATCGAACAAAGGTATTTTTAGCACATTTTACTTTATCTTCTCTACTAGTCAGCCTAAAATAATTTTTTTTCAGCTTGTTTACATAAACGGATGTTTATAGTATTATAATATACTTCAAACTTTAAGCAGGCGGCGGAGGGCGGCGCTGAATAATAATAAGTGTAAATCGTGCGGGTGCTTATACAGATGGGCCAGCTAACGGTAATGGTGCCGCCGGACATCGCGGATGGCGCAGGTACGCAAGCTGCAGCGGCGGAGGGCGGCGCTGTGCAACTAGAGTGTGCAGCGTCAGGCGAGCCACCACCGACGATCTCGTGGGGCCGCGACGCCGACCGGCACACCGTGTTGCGGGACAAGTGTAGATCGTGTGGGTGTTTGTACAGATGGGCTAGCTAACGGTAGTGATGCCGCCGGACATCGCGAATGGCGCAGGTACGCAAGCTGCAGCGGCGGAGGGCGGCGCTGTGCAACTAGAGCGTGCAGCGTCAGGCGAGCCGCCACCGACGATCTCGTGGCGCCGCGACGCCGACCGACACACCGTGTTGCGGGACAAGTGTAGATCGTGTGGGTGTTTGTACAGATGGGCCATCTAACGGTAGTGGTGCCGCCGGACATCGCGGATGGGGCAGGTACACAAGCTGCAGCGGCGGAGGGCGGCGCTGTGCAACTAGAGTGTGCAGCGTCAGGCGAGCCACCACCGACGATCTCGTGGCGCCGCGACGCCGACCGACACACCGTGTTGCGGGACAAGTGTAGATCATGTGGGTGTTTGTACAGATGGGCCAGCTAACGGTAGTGGTGCCGCCGGACATCGCGGATGGCGCAGGTACGCAAGCTGCTGCGGCGGAGGGCGGCGCTGTGCAACTAGAGTGTGCAGCGTCAGGCGAGCCACCACCGACGATCTCGTGGCGCCGCGACGCCGACCGACACACCGTGTTGCGGGACCAGTGTAGATCATGTGGGTGTTTGTACAGATGGGCCAGCTAACGGTAGTGGTGCCGCGCGGACATCGCGGATGGCGCAGGTACGCAAGCTGCAGCGGCGGAGGGCGGCGCTGAGCAACTAGAGCGTGCAGCGTCAGGCGAGCCACCACCGACGATCTCGTGGCGCCGCGACGCCGACCGACACACCGTGTTGCGGGACAAGTGTAGATCATGTGGGTGTTTGTACAGATGGGCCAGCTAACGGTAGTGGTGCCGCCGGACATCGCGGATGGCGCAGGTACGCAAGCTGCTGCGGCGGAGGGCGGCGCTGTGCAACTAGAGTGTGCAGCGTCAGGCGAGCCACCACCGACGATCTCGTGGCGCCGCGACGCCGACCGACACACCGTGTTGCGGGACCAGTGTAGATCATGTGGGTGTTTGTACAGATGGGCCAGCTAACGGTAGTGGTGCCGCGCGGACATCGCGGATGGCGCAGGTACGCAAGCTGCTGCGGCGGAGGGCGGCGCTGTGCAACTAGAGTGTGCAGCGTCAGGCGAGCCACCACCGACGATCTCGTGGCGCCGCGACGCCGACCGACACACCGTGTTGCGGGACCAGTGTAGATCATGTGGGTGTTTGTACAGATAGGCCAGCTAACGGTAGTGGTGCCGCGCGGACATCGCGGATGGCGCAGGTACGCAAGCTGCTGCGGCGGAGGGCGGCACTGTGCAACTAGAGTGTGCAGCGTCAGGCGAGCCACCACCGACGATCTCGTGGCGCCGCGACGCCGACCGACACACCGTGTTGCGGGACAAGTGTAGATCATGTGGGTGTTTGTACAGATGGGCCAGCTAACGGTAGTGGTGCCGCCGGACATCGCGGATGGCGCAGGTACGCAAGCTGCTGCGGCGGAGGGCGGCGCTGTGCAACTAGAGTGTGCAGCGTCAGGCGAGCCACCGCCGACGATCTCGTGGCGCCGCGACGCCGGCCGACACATCGTGCTACGGGACGACGCCGGCACCGAGCTTCAAGGTGAACAAATCTACCCCTTCAACTAACATGATACCAAGAGAGCCTAGATTTTATTATCGTTCAAGTCACCACCGGATCTCCGTGGATCAAATACGTGATCTTGGATATTATTATCCTTGTATATTCTAATGCATGTGCTTTTAATAATAAAGTTTGTTGATCTTGAGAAACTAGGCCCCGCGACGCGACAAATTGAGACCCATTATCGACGGTATCACGTTTGCTCGCACTTTTTTACGGTTTACCTATCTACTAAGCACTTAATGCAACCAGTAAAAGTGTATTTTTTTTTTTGTAAATCATTAAATGAAAAATTTTGCTCTCTGTTGTCACAATATACACAATAATATGTACATGTTTCACAAACGTTTATTTAGGCCACTCTGTCAGACATGCTGTCGATTTCATTTTTGTTGTTCACGAGGTTTCGTCTCACCTTAAGGAATTTTTCTCCGCTACTACTTCCCATCCTACGATGAAGCAGCACCTGCAGAAGATAAATTCAATCCCCCGTTTATATCCCGTATAAACCACTTATGTACATACATTTTATTACATCCACCTAGGGTGGATGTAATAATATGTATTAATATATAATAATCGTAATGGCCAGTACACTAAATTTGGGAAATAATTATTGTGATTGAGACAAACAAAAAAATGTAATAACTTTTTGCTGAATATCTTCTAATAAAAAAAAAGTTTGACTTTCCATAGAAAGTAATTAAATAATTTAGTGTAAAAAGAATGTAATGTTCCGTAAGAACGTGGGAACGTTGCATGTACTTCACGCCGGATCCCCAAAGGACATAGGTGCCATGCCGCAACATTGTCGTTATTGGAACGCAATATTGAAATTGTGTTAGAAAATTTGTAACTGTCAATATTACATCAAAGTATATTTTTTTAATGCACATGAAAATTTATTAAATAATGAGATAATTAAACTTACAAAATATAAAAGATTTCATCCATTTTTTCTCTACAAAGCAATTTTGTAGACGCCATTACGCTCGCTGCATTTCCTCGCTGTATAGCCAGTCCGACCCTCTGTCGAAAATATCTTCCAGATCGGTAATCGCCTGAACATTCTTTTAATTTAGAACCCAAGTTTTTGACAAATAATTTTGTATCCTTACTCCAAACACCTAAAGTCTCGACCGCAAAAGCAACGAACTCATAATTTACTTCAATTGCCGAATATTTTGAGTGTTTTAATCTTGCAGCAGTTTCTGCTGCTGCTCCTGACGTGCGAGCGGTCAAACTAACATATGAGACTAACAAACTAAAATAACTATAATAACATAATGTATCCACGCATGTGGCGTCCCACACCAGAGCCCTACCTTTGTCCCACGGAATTATGGTCATGCCATCTGGTCTCTTTCCATCATCCCTACTCAGGCCCAACGGCTCTAATAATGATGGAATATTTGCAGAGGAAAGTGCTCTTTTAATTAATTGGTTGAGGGTTGCATGATGTGAAAATCTACCTGCACATTTCAGGCAACTTAATCCATGGCGTCCTTTGGTATCGACCATAATGCCGCAACTGCACTTATGCGGCAGGCAAATGTCGCAACCAAGGCGAAGAGCGATGACAATTCTTAGGCAATTATTATCCAAAAAAGTGCCGGTGTGCTATGATGGTATGGCGTGAAGCCATACACCAGCCTCTGGTGTGGACACTGCGCGGATACGCGCCTGTTCTACAATTGAGTCGGAATTTTAAAGTACGTTGTGCAATCGTTTTACAATGGATGCATCTTAAAGTTTTTGTGAGCTTAGATTTGATGGGAGTTCTTCACCTGGGCACAAGCTTTTCCAGGCATTTAAAGCTTCGTTCAAATGGCAAATCACATTCTCGTCACTATTTGTGGTTAATATGGCTGTGACAAGATCTGCGACTCCAAATGCTGACGCCAAAAATGCAGGTATTCCAATGTCAGTGAACCGGCGTACTCCAAGGCCACTATTCCATATAGGCAATGAAGCTTGCAGTTATTGATCTTCGTTCAAACTGATATTCAAAATATCTTCTAGAGCTTGTTTGATTGTACTATCAATTTTTTATATTTTCTCCTGAAATAGCCAAGAAAGAGTTGTTCTGGCAAGGTATATGAGCTTAGGCATACCGAAACAAGTCTTAAGAATTACAAATGCCATATGGGAATGCAGCAAGCGTAGGCGACTAAAATTTAAATCAAAAATCCTTAATTTGTTTTCAAGAAAATCAGGCGTTGCTTCAATGGTAATCGGTGCGACTAGTAAACATAAATTGCTAAGATCAGTGATCTTGATATCTATCAAAACATCTTTAAATTGCGAACGCACATCGTTGTCGTAATTTGATAAAAATATGAGTTCACATTTGCTAGCATTAAATTCTAGCCCAATGCATTTGAATTCTTTAATTAATTTTGAAAGGTCTTTTAAAATATCTTCCGCTAACCTCCCAGTGTGCCATCATCCAGGTACCAAATGTTAAGTTCGGATGTTAGTGCTTCAATTATTGGATGTATTGATAGGCTGAATATGAGGGGCCCCAGAGGATCTCCTTGTTGTGCTCCAACTTGGGAATCTATGGTATTTTTACCAAAAAATAAAATTGATGGGATTGCGTAGCACTACCATAAAAAAGGAAAAAGCTTTGGTGCTTTATTTTTTATTGCTTCCAGCATCGAATCTCTTTCTACGCAATTGAAGGCATTTTAAAGATCTATTTTAAGCAAAAGTTTATCTTTATTTATTTATTTATTTATTTATTAATCTTTGGAACCATTTAAGTTTATATACGACCTCGTGGCATGGATTGCTGCCTCGCATCCTTTCTCTACTCCAAATCCCATTTGAATCGGCTTAAAATATTGTTCTAGATGTATTCTTGCTAATTTGCAGCGCTCACAGCTTAGCAGTGAGTCGCCTGAATGTATTTCCCACTGTAATTGGTCATAGGCCACCGCCTTTTTTGGTCAGTGCACACAAAGATGCTCCGTATAAATATTGGCAGATATCTGGGTTAACTTTTCCGGCGAGTATAAAATTACAAAGTTTAACAATAGACTTTAAGAGACGTTGATCTGCATCTCCAGTACAGTATGAGATCATATCTTTTAAGTGTTGTGGCCTTAATCCATCCGGCCCTGATGCAGAACCGTTAGGAAAACTCGAAAAACCATCAAGTACCTTTTTCTCGGTAACAGTGAGGTATTCTATACTCTCGCTGGGGTTATCACGGAAGATAAGCGGTCTAGATGGAGAAGGAGGTTTATTTCTTAAGGTCTCCAGTACGTTGTCATCTCTGTCTGCAAGTTTGTCTTCCGAAGACAACAGACGAACTGCACCTTTCAGGTCACCGTCTGCTACTTTTGCTTCAACCCTTCGTTGAAGGTTACAACGAATTGCGGATATTTCTGTTATATGGAAATCTTTGTCGTAATTTTGAACATTGTCCTTAAATTTTTTTGTAAGGCACCTGTCTTCTCTGGCTCCATATGATATCCTGAGGGCGGTATATGAAAGTAAAGTTATTTTTTCCCAACTGTCTGTATCGTTTTGGGCAAGACAATTTTCTATTACTTGTGTTAACTTCTCCGCTGCTGCTATCCGTCCGCCCTTTGGTATTCTTCTAAGAATTCTTATTTTTTATTTATATTCGGCTATTTTTTCTTTCAATGACTGAATCTGTAGGGCATGGTTTTGTGTTGTATTTTGCAAATCGAATGACTGATTATTACGATGAATTCTGGCATGATGTATGCTGAGTCCTTTGTTCCCCTTACATATTTTCGGTCAGTAAGGGCAGGTCAGCAAGGCTGGTGTTGTCTGCGAAGCTGACTGTGGTTGCCTTCTGACGGCGGTTGTCTGTGATGATGCTTGAGGAACATTTTGCATAGTAAGAGTACCTATTTAATGATTGTTTCACATCATTTACCTACTTTTAGGTGTGAATCGCCAAAGTAAACTCAATAAAACTACTAAAATAGTTAAATAATGATAAAATGTAAATATTTAGATTTTTCCAAAAATGACAGAGACTTGTCAATTTGGCAGCTTTCTTTCTTTTCATGTACTTGGACATGGATGGCTAATATCACACCTACTGTCGTGACATTAGCCTGACCCGCCACATGGGATCTATGTTCCAAGCCAAGACCTTCCTTATGGACAGTAACAACGTCGCGTCAAATTACACTAGACGAAAACATACATTTAAAAAATCCGGTAACTTTAAACTTTAGAGAAAAAAAACATTCGGACCATCCATCGGACAACACGATCAACAAGCAATGTGGTGAACTCTTTCTTCTTGTTTTCTTATTTAATTGAGCTTCAACAGAATCCATGTCGTTTTCTTTTTATCCATCCAGTTCAATGTAGCCGTGCTTAAAAAGGAAAGGTCTTGGCATGGCATCTAATTCCTTTAGGAATGTGATGTATTGGGCTAATATCATAACGGTAGTTTTATGGTATTATCCATCCGTCAGGGTGCATAAAAAAGACAGGCATTCTACATTTTATTTAATTTTTGTTTGTTTGGGAAAGGTTTGTGAAAATAATCTCACATAATATATCGTGATCGTTTATAAATCAAACGAGTAAAAAATGTATTGAACATTTAATATTCTACAAATATTGGTTTAAATACATCAAAGCCTTTCCCCTTCAAAATCTACGACATGATTTGAAATTTACTGAATTGTAGCTTACAACAAATAATTTAATATTTCAAGTATTTAAAAATGAGTAAAAAATATAATAAAAATGAACTACAATTTATTCAGTGCATTTGTATACATATAGTTCATTGTAAATTTTCTATCAGCAGATAAGATCATTTAAATTTAGGTTCAAGTTAAACCAACAAAATGTCACGGTGATTCTTTAATTTTGTCCTTGAATATTTTGTAACAAAATATCACATATACAAATCAGCAATATAGGTTAATTCAAATTTTATAATTTACAATTTAAAACAAAGTCTAATAAATGAATGATTTAACCAAGTAATTTATTGATCTTTTTAGGGTTCCGTACCCAAAGTACTCCGCTGTCCGTCCGTCCGTTCGTCCGTGGGTCCGTCTGTCACAGGCTGTTTCTCATGAACCGTAATAGATAGGCAGCTGAAATTTTCACAGAGTGTATGTTTATTTTGACCCTATAACAGCAAATAGGTAAAAAAAAAAGGAGGGTCCCATACAAAAATCGTGATTTTTATATTAAATCTTGTACGATGGTACGGAACCCCTCGTGTGCGAATCCGACTCGTACTTGGCCAGTTTTTTCGAGCTTCACATCTATGGTAATAAACAAAGCAAAGTGAATCGACATTTACATTACAGTTATGTACATTATGGTATATATATCAGTTTGACGTTGGTATATAACATAAATTGTAAGTTGTATGTAGGTTTACTGTTTTATGTGATAATTTAAATGCTAATTATCTATGCCTTAAAATAAGAAAAAAATCCTGTCTGAGTGTAGCCTGTCTTCCAATTTGGCGAAATGAAATATATACAATACAATACGAGATACCACAGGCAGCTAGGCTCCGGCTCCAGATATAGAATCGAACCCAACCAATTGCTCAGCGAACTCAGAGAGTTACAGATTGCACTCTTGAATTTTATTTCCTGAGGGCGAGTGCTCGAGAAATGAGTTCCGACAAAGAGATAAATTGCGCTATGAAAAAAATAAATATATCATCCGTTTATTAAGCCTGGCTGAGAATAGACGGCGTTGTACATTATTCATGAATATAAATTTGTGGGCCAATAAAGAATTGTGCGTATCCGCTGCCACCTCCCCCCCCCCCCCCCCTCCGCCCGGCAACCCCGCTCCGCCGACGTCGACCCCGCGAGCCGTTGACATGTGACGGGCTATAGCGTCAAGAGGAACATCTTCTCTACAACACCACATCAAGGCTTGATAATCAGGTTGACGAGTAGACTATGGTCCAGGTCTTATTTAGGGTAGGTATGCAAAAAAAACAACTTAATAATGAGAAACATAACAATATAGATGACAACTTAACTAAAACTATGGCAACGTACGATTATATTCTAGGAACTTAACAAGTCTATCAACTTAAAACAATTCATTATTGACTCAATATGACAGTAAACAATGTGAAATTGGTGACTGCAGAGTTTTCAGGCCAAAAAACCCCATTGCTGAAAGACAATCTCATTTTTCACATGGTTGTAAATCCTTTGTTTTACAAGGATTCTAATACTTTTATATATCTCAAACAGTTGTTGAAAGGACAGATATAGGGCGATAGTTATTATGGACATAGATGAGTGTCGCCTTTTTGTGCTTTTGAGGGCTCCGTACCCAAAGGGTGCCAACGGAACCCTATTACTAAGCCTCCGCTGTCCGTCCGTTTATCTGTCCGACTGTCTGTCCGTCCGTCCGTCCGTCCATCTGTCCGTCCGTCTGTCCGTCCGTACGTCCGTCCGTCCGTCCGTCTGTCACAGGGCTGTATCTCATCAACCGTAATAGGTAGGCAGCTGAAATTTTCATAGAGTGTGTATTTATATTGCCGCTAAAACAACAAATAGGCTTATTAAAAAAAAATCGAAATTGAAAGGATCCACCATACAAAGAAACGTAATTTATTTGGTTCAAATCTTGTATCGGAACCCTTCGTGTGCGAGTCCGATTCATACTTGATCGGTTTTTTAATTTAAAAGTTTGGAAAACTACCTTTCGTTATAGAGGTATTGAACAGTCGAGAAAAGGGCGCAAATGAAGTGGGCATAGCTTCTGATAAAATATGAAGGCTAGTACAGAATCCGGTCCTGGTCCTTAATTGCCGTCCAATTTAATAATGTATTTGGAACGTCGATTGGGCTAATGTGGAAGTCACTGAAAGCATCAACATTTCTAGAGTGTGGGTAAGTAAGGTATACGGAAACGCTAGTATTACTTTCGCGTTTCAGTACAAAAAGCAATGTGCAATTGAAGAAAAGTATGGCATCTAGTTACCATATTGTGTTTAAGGCTAACCTAACCTAACCTAGCCAAACCTATCCGTGTGAAAAGCATTGAAACATTCTCCAAAAATATTCACAATTGCGGGTCCAATCTCAGCCACAGTGTTTTCTTCCGACATTTTGTTTGGCCGCTCAATGACATTAATTTGTTTACTAGCTTTTCCCCGAGGCTTTCATCGCGCTTTCTAGCGTTATGATATAGGAAATTAATATTACAATATTCAGTTTGACGGCTTACCGCGCGTGTGAGGAGCAGGACGTGCTGCTCGACGTTTCGGAGCCTCACATGGGCTCCATCTTCAGGAGAACGTGCCTGTCGCGACGGAGGTAGGCACGTTAGCAGGTGAGGCAGCACGTCCTGCTCCTCACACGCGCGGTAAGCCGTCAAACTGAATATTGTAGTTATGCCCCGCGTAAGTTTTAAAATGGAAATTAAGATTGTTGCTCCATAAAATCTTGTATTCCCCGATTTTTTCCTGTAACGTATTTAATTACCCATATTAGATTTCAAAATTGATCCCATTTTTAACCGACTTCAAAAAAGGAGGACGTTCTCAATTTGACAGTATTTTTTATTGTTTTTTATGTTTGTTACCTCAGAACTTTCGTCTGGGTGAACCGATTTTGATGATTATATTTTTATTTGAAAGATGGTTCTTCCCATGCCAATTTGGTTTAGTTCTGCCAAAGATATCCATGAAAAAGTCATATAAGTCTTTTTGCATTAAATATTTGAACGAAAAATTGACGAATAACTCAATATCAAGCCAACCGATTTAGATTATTCTTTTTTTATGGGACAGGATGTTTACAAATTTGTTAGTGTACTTCATACTCACTAAAAATAAACAAACAAATAAACATTTTAACAAAAAAAAAACTGACATTAAAGAAAAAGTATTCCAGAACCAACATGTACTAAAAAGTTTACAAAAAAAAATGGCATTTTTGTAGTTACGATTATTGGTATTTTTTTAGTCGGTGTCAGCCAAGGTAACCAAGGTTCTCTTGACTGGCGCAGCGCGTGCACGGCTGACGCCGACTAAAAAAATAACAAAAACAATAATCATAACTACTAAGATGTCAATTATTTTTTGTTAGTGCATGTTAATTGGTTTTGGAACCCTTTTTTTGAAGTCGGTTTTTTTTTCTTAATCAACTTCCTTAGAATCCTTGACAACTGCACCCATACCAAGGTTTATTTAGAACTTTTTGATGCAACCAAGATTTTTGCATCATGCGACCACTCAAAGTAAACGCCCCAACCATATTTACCTACCTGTCCTATCCAAATTGGTTTCGGTTATATCTTGGGACACACTGGTCGTAGACCCATCATGCAACCACTCAAACAAAACGTACCGACCTGATCTACCTATTTGTCATGTCCAAATTGGTTTCGATTATATCTTGGGACACACTGGTCGTAGACCCATTATGCAACCACTCAAACAAAACGTACCGACCTGATCTACCTATTTGTCATGTCCAAATTGGTTTCGATTATATCTTGGGACACACTGGTCGTAGACCCATCATGCAACGACTCAAACAAAACGTATCGACCTGATCTACCTATTTGTCATGTCCAAATTGGTTTCGATTATATCTTGGGACACACTGGTCGTAGACCCATCATGCAACGACTCAAACAAAACGTACCGACCTGATCTACCTATTTGTCATGTCCAAATTGGTTTCGATTATATCTTGGGACACACTGGTCGTAGACCCATCATGCAACGACTCAAACAAAACGTACCGACCTGATCTACCTATTTGTCATGTCCAAATTGGTTTCGATTATATCTTGGGACACACTGGTCGTAGACCCATTATGCAACCACTCAAACAAAACGTACCGACCTGATCTACCTATTTGTCATGTCCAAATTGGTTTCGATTATATCTTGGGACACACTGGTCGTAGACCCATCATGCAACGACTCAAACAAAACGTACCGACCTGATCTACCTATTTGTCATGTCCAAATTGGTTTCGATTATATCTTGGGACACACTGGTCGTAGACCCATCATGCAACGACTCAAACAAAACGTACCGACCTGATCTACCTATTTGTCATGTCCAAATTGGTTTCGATTATATCTTGGGACACACTGGTCGTAGACCCATCATGCAACCACTCAAACAAAACGTACCGACCTGATCTACCTATTTGTCATGTCCAAATTGGTTTCGATTATATCTTGGGACACACTGGTCGTAGACCCATCATGCAAACACTCAAACAAAACGTACCGACCTGATCTACCTATTTGTCATGTCCAAATTGGTTTCGATTATATCTTGGGACACACTGGTCGTAGACCCATCATGCAACAACTCAAACAAAACGTACCGACCTGATCTACCTATTTGTCATGTCCAAATTGGTTTCGATTATATCTTGGGACACACTGGTCGTAGACCCATCATGCAACCACTCAAACAAAACGTACCGACCTGATCTACCTATTTGTCATGTCCAAATTGGTTTCGATTATATCTTGGGACACACTGGTCGTAGACCCATCATGCAACCACTCAAACAAAACGTACCGACCTGATCTACCTATTTGTCATGTCCAAATTGGTTTCGATTATATCTTGGGACACACTGGTCGTAGACCCATCATGCAACGACTCAAACAAAACGTACCGACCTGATCTACCTATTTGTCATGTCCAAATTGGTTTCGATTATATCTTGGGACACACTGGTCGTAGACCCATTATGCAACCACTCAAACAAAACGTACCGACCTGATCTACCTATTTGTCATGTCCAAATTGGTTTCGATTATATCTTGGGACACACTGGTCGTAGACCCATCATGCAACCACTCAAACAAAACGTACCGACCTGATCTACCTATTTGTCATGTCCAAATTGGTTTCGATTATATCTTGGGACACACTGGTCGTAGACCCATCATGCAACGACTCAAACAAAACGTACCGACCTGATCTACCTATTTGTCATGTCCAAATTGGTTTCGATTATATCTTGGGACACACTGGTCGTAGACCCATCATGCAACCACTCAAACAAAACGTACCGACCTGATCTACCTATTTGTCATGTCCAAATTGGTTTCGATTATATCTTGGGACACACTGGTCGTAGACCCATCATGCAACCACTCAAACAAAACGTAGCGACCTGATCTACCTATTTGTCATGTCCAAATTGGTTTCGATTATATCTTGGGACACACTGGTCGTAGACCCATCATGCAACGACTCAAACAAAACGTACCGACCTGATCTACCTATTTGTCATGTCCAAATTGGTTTCGATTATATCTTGGGACACACTGGTCGTAGACCCATCATGCAACCACTCAAACAAAACGTACCGACCTGATCTACCTATTTGTCATGTCCAAATTGGTTTCGATTATATCTTGGGACACACTGGTCGTAGACCCATCATGCAACCACTCAAACAAAACGTACCGACCTGATCTACCTATTTGTCATGTCCAAATTGGTTTCGGTTATATCTTGGGAAACACTGGTCGTAGACCGATCATCCGACCACTCAAAGTAAACGCCTGAACCTTATCTACCTACCTGTCATGCCCAAATTGGTTTCGATTATATCTTGGAACACACTGGTCGTAGACCCATCATGCAACCACTCAAACAAAACGTACCGACCTGATCTACCTATTTGTCATGTCCAAATTGGTTTCGGTTATATCTTGGGAAACACTGGTCGTAGACCGATCATCCGACCACTCAAAGTAAACGCCTGAACCTTATCTACCTACCTGTCATGCCCAAATTGGTTTCGATTATATCTTGGAACACACTGGTCGTAGACCCATCATGCAACCACTCAAACAAAACGTACCGACCTGATCTACCTATTTGTCATGTCCAAATTGGTTTCGATTATATCTTGGGACACACTGGTCGTAGACCCATCATGCAACCACTCAAACAAAACGTACCGACCTGATCTACCTATTTGTCATGTCCAAATTGGTTTCGATTATATCTTGGGACACACTGGTCGTAGACCCATCATGCAACCACTCAAACAAAACGTACCGACCTGATCTACCTATTTGTCATGTCCAAATTGGTTTCGATTATATCTTGGGACACACTGGTCGTAGACCCATCATGCAACGACTCAAACAAAACGTACCGACCTGATCTACCTATTTGTCATGTCCAAATTGGTTTCGATTATATCTTGGGACACACTGGTCGTAGACCCATCATGCAACCACTCAAACAAAACGTACCGACCTGATCTACCTATTTGTCATGTCCAAATTGGTTTCGATTATATCTTGGGACACACTGGTCGTAGACCCATCATGCAACCACTCAAACAAAACGTACCGACCTGATCTACCTATTTGTCATGTCCAAATTGGTTTCGATTATATCTTGGACACACTGGTCGTAGACCCATCATGCAACGACTCAAACAAAACGTACCGACCTGATCTACCTATTTGTCATGTCCAAATTGGTTTCGATTATATCTTGGGACACACTGGTCGTAGACCCATCATGCAACCACTCAAACAAAACGTACCGACCTGATCTACCTATTTTTCATGTCCAAATTGGTTTCGATTATATCTTGGGACACACTGGTCGTAGACCCATCATGCAACCACTCAAACAAAACGTACCGACCTGATCTACCTATTTGTCATGTCCAAATTGGTTTCGATTATATCTTGGGACACACTGGTCGTAGACCCATCATGCAACGACTCAAACAAAACGTACCGACCTGATCTACCTATTTGTCATGTCCAAATTGGTTTCGATTATATCTTGGGACACACTGGTCGTAGACCCATCATGCAACCACTCAAACAAAACGTACCGACCTGATCTACCTATTTGTCATGTCCAAATTGCTTTCGATTATATCTTGGGACACACTGGTCGTAGACCCATCATGCAACGACTCAAACAAAACGTACCGACCTGATCTACCTATTTGTCATGTCCAATTGGTTTCGATCATATCTTGGGACACACTTGTCGTAGACCCATCATGCAACCACTCAAACAAAACGTACCGACCAGATCTACCTATTTGTCATGTCCAAATTGGTTTTGGTTATATCTTGGGACACACTGGTCGTAGACCCATCATGCAACCACTCACACAAAACGTACCGACCTGATCTACCTATTTGTCATGTCCAAATTGGTTTCGATTATATCTTGGGACACACTGGTCGTAGACCCATCATGCAACCACTCAAACAAAACGTACCGACCTGATCTACCTATTTGTCATGTCCAAATTGGTTTCGATTATATCTTGGGACACACTGGTCGTAGACCCATCATGCAACCACTCAAACAAAACGTACCGACCTGATCTACCTATTTGTCATGTCCAAATTGGTTTCGATTATATCTTGGGACACACTGGTCGTAGACCCATCATGCAACGACTCAAACAAAACGTACCGACCTGATCTACCTATTTGTCATGTCCAAATTGGTTTCGATTATATCTTGGGACACACTGGTCGTAGACCCATCATGCAACCACTCAAACAAAACGTACCGACCTGATCTACCTATTTGTCATGTCCAAATTGGTTTCGATTATATCTTGGGACACACTGGTCGTAGACCCATCATGCAACCACTCAAACAAAACGTACCGACCTGATCTACCTATTTGTCATGTCCAAATTGGTTTCGATTATATCTTGGGACACACTGGTCGTAGACCCATTATGCAACCACTCAAACAAAACGTACCGACCTGATCTACCTATTTGTCATGTCCAAATTGGTTTCGATTATATCTTGGACACACTGGTCGTAGACCCATCATGCAACGACTCAAACAAAACGTACCGACCTGATCTACCTATTTGTCATGTCCAAATTGGTTTCGATTATATCTTGGGACACACTGGTCGTAGACCCATCATGCAACGACTCAAACAAAACGTACCGACCTGATCTACCTATTTGTCATGTCCAAATTGGTTTCGATTATATCTTGGGGACACACTGGTCGTAGACCCATCATGCAACCACTCAAACAAAACGTACCGACCTGATCTACCTATTTGTCATGTCCAAATTGGTTTCGATTATATCTTGGGACACACTGGTCGTAGACCCATCATGCAACCACTCAAACAAAACGTACCGACCTGATCTACCTATTTGTCATGTCCAAATTGGTTTCGATTATATCTTGGGACACACTGGTCGTAGACCCATCATGCAACGACTCAAACAAAACGTACCGACCTGATCTACCTATTTGTCATGTCCAAATTGGTTTCGATTATATCTTGGGACACACTGGTCGTAGACCCATCATGCAACCACTCAAACAAAACGTACCGACCTTGATCTACCTATTTGTCATGTCTCAAATTGGTTTCGATTATATCTTGGGACACACTGGTCGTAGACCCATCATGGCAACCACTCAAACAAAACGTACCGACCTGATCTACCTATTTGTCATGTCCAAATTGGTTTCGATTATATCTTGGGACACACTGGTCGTAGACCCATCATGCAACGACTCAAACAAAACGTACCGACCTGATCTACCTATTTGTCACCAAATTGGTTTCGATTATATCTTGGGACACACTGGTCGTAGACCCATCATGCAACCACTCAAACAAAACGTACCGACCTGATCTACCTATTTGTCATGTCCAAATTGGTTTCGATTATATCTTAGGACACACTGGTCGTAGACCCATCATGCAACGACTCAAACAAAACGTACCGACCTGATCTACCTATTTGTCATGTCCAAATTGGTTTCGATCATATCTTGGGACACACTTGTCGTAGACCCATCATGCAACCACTCAAACAAAACGTACCGACCAGATCTACCTATTTGTCATGTCCAAATTGGTTTTGGTTATATCTTGGGACACACTGGTCGTAGACCCATCATGCAACCACTCAAACAAAACATACCGACCTGATCTACCTATTTGTCATGTCCAAATAGGTTTCGATTATATCTTGGGACACACTGGTCGTAGACCCATCATGCAACCACTCAAACAAAACGTACCGACCTGATCTACCTATTTGTCATGTCCAAATTGGTTTTGATTATATCTTGGGACACACTGGTCGTAGACCCATCATGCAACGACTCAAACAAAACGTACCGACCTGATCTACCTATTTGTCATGTCCAAATTGGTTTCGATTATATCTTGGGACACACTGGTCGTAGACCCATCATGCAACCACTCAAACAAAACGTACCGACCTGATCTACCTATTTGTCATGTCCAAATTGGTTTCGATTATATCTTGGGACACACTGGTCGTAGACCCATCATCCAACGACTCAAACAAAACGTACCGACCTGATCTACCTATTTGTCATGTCCAAATTGGTTTCGATCATATCTTGGGACACACTTGTCGTAGACCCATCATGCAACCACTCAAACAAAACGTACCGACCAGATCTACCTATTTGTCATGTCCAAATTGGTTTTGGTTATATCTTGGGAAACACTGGTCGTAGACCGATCATCCGACCACTCAAAGTAAACGCCTGAACCTTATCTACCTACCTGTCATGTCCAAATTGGTTTCGATTATATCTTGGAACACACTGGTCGTAGACCCATCATGCAACCACTCAAACAAAACGTACCGACCTGATCTACCTATTTGTCATGTCCAAATTGGTTTCGATTATATCTTGGGACACACTGGTCGTAGACCCATCATGCAACCACTCAAACAAAACGTACCGACCTGATCTACCTATTTGTCATGTCCAAATTGGTTTCGATTATATCTTGGGACACACTGGTCGTAGACCCATTATGCAACCACTCAAACAAAACGTACCGACCTGATCTACCTATTTGTCATGTCCAAATTGGTTTCGATTATATCTTGGGACACACTGGTCGTAGACCCATCATGCAACCACTCAAACAAAACGTACCGACCTGATCTACCTATTTGTCATGTCCAAATTGGTTTCGATTATATCTTGGGACACACTGGTCGTAGACCCATTATGCAACCACTCAAACAAAACGTACCGACCTGATCTACCTATTTGTCATGTCCAAATTGGTTTCGATTATATCTTGGGACACACTGGTCGTAGACCCATCATGCAACCACTCAAACAAAACGTACCGACCTGATCTACCTATTTGTCATGTCCAAATTGGTTTCGATTATATCTTGGGACACACTGGTCGTAGACCCATCATGCAACGACTCAAACAAAACGTACCGACCTGATCTACCTATTTGTCATGTCCAAATTGGTTTCGATTATATCTTGGGACACACTGGTCGTAGACCCATCATGCAACCACTCAAACAAAACGTACCGACCTGATCTACCTATTTGTCATGTCCAAATTGGTTTCGATTATATCTTGGGACACACTGGTCGTAGACCCATCATGCAACCACTCAAACAAAACGTACCGACCTGATCTACCTATTTGTCATGTCCAAATTGGTTTCGATTATATCTTGGGACACACTGGTCGTAGACCCATCATGCAACCACTCAAACAAAACATACCGACCTGATCTACCTATTTGTCATGTCCAAATTGGTTTCGATTATATCTTGGGACACACTGGTCGTAGACCCATTATGCAACCACTCAAACAAAACGTACCGACCTGATCTACCTATTTGTCATGTCCAAATTGGTTTCGATTATATCTTGGGACACACTGGTCGTAGACCCATCATGCAACGACTCAAACAAAACGTACCGACCTGATCTACCTATTTGTCATGTCCAAATTGGTTTCGATTATATCTTGGGACACACTGGTCGTAGACCCATCATGCAATGACTCAAACAAAACGTACCGACCTGATCTACCTATTTGTCATGTCCAAATTGGTTTCGATCATATCTTGGGACACACTTGTCGTAGACCCATCATGCAACCACTCAAACAAAACGTACCGACCAGATCTACCTATTTGTCATGTCCAAATTGGTTTTGGTTATATCTTGGGACACACTGGTCGTAGACCCATCATGCAACCACTCAAACAAAACGTACCGACCTGATCTACCTATTTGTCATGTCCAAATTGGTTTCGATTATATCTTGGGACACACTGGTCGTAGACCCATCATGCAACCACTCAAACAAAACGTACCGACCTGATCTACCTATTTGTCATGTCCAAATTGGTTTCGATTATATCTTGGGACACACTGGTCGTAGACCCATCATGCAACCACTCAAACAAAACGTACCGACCTGATCTACCTATTTGTCATGTCCAAATTGGTTTCGATTATATCTTGGGACACACTGGTCGTAGACCCATCATGCAACGACTCAAACAAAACGTACCGACCTGATCTACCTATTTGTCATGTCCAATTTGGTTTCGATTTTATCTTGGGACACACTGGTCGTAGACCCATCATGCAACCACTCAAACAAAACGTACCGACCTGATCTACCTATTTGTCATGTCCAAATTGGTTTCGATTATATCTTGGGACACACTGGTCGTAGACCCATCATGCAACGACTCAAACAAAACGTACCGACCTGATCTACCTATTTGTCATGTCCAAATTGGTTTCGATTATATCTTGGGACACACTGGTCGTAGACCCATCATGCAACCACTCAAACAAAACGTACCGACCAGATCTACCTATTTGTCATGTCCAAATTGGTTTTGGTTATATCTTGGGAAACACTGGTCGTAGACCGATCATCCGACCACTCAAAGTAAACGCCTGAACCTTATCTACCTACCTGTCATGTCCAAATTGGTTTCGATTATATCTTGGAACACACTGTTCGTAGACCCATCATGCAACCACTCAAACAAAACGTACCGACCTGATCTACCTATTTGTCATGTCCAAATTGGTTTCGATTATATCTTGGGACACACTGGTCGTAGACCCATCATGCAACCACTCAAACAAAACGTACCGACCTGATCTACCTATTTGTCATATTCTAATTGGTTTCGATTATATCTTAGGACACACTGGTCGTAGACCCATCATGCAACCACTCAAACAAAACGTACCGACCTGATCTACCTATTTGTCATGTCCAAATTGGTTTCGGTTATATCTTGGGAAACACTGGTCGTAGACCGATCATCCGACTACTCAAAGTAAACGCCTCAACCTTATCTACCTACCTGTCATATCCAAATTGGTTTTGGTTATATCTTGGGAAACACTGGTCGTAGACCCATCATGCGACCACTCAAAGTAAACGCCCCAAACTAATCTATTACCTACCTGTCAGTTCCAAAATGCTTTTGGTTATAACTTGGGAAACACTGGTCGTAGACCCATCATGCGACCACTCAAAGTAAACGCCCCAACCTTATCTACCTACCTGTCATGTCCAAATTGGTATCGGTTATATCTTGGGAAACACTGGTATTGTTTGATTCATTCCCATTAGCACCAAATAAATGATTTGATTTGATTGATTTGATTTGATTTGATTTGACCCATCATGCCACCACTCAAATAAAACGCCCCGACCTGATCTAATTACCTGCTACTCCTTCCTGCTAAGGACCCATTGAGGTGCCCGACGACGCCCATGTGCTTTTGAAATTTTAAGGTTTGCTGCGAAAACCAAGACGGTCGGTCAGGCTTGAATTAAATTCAAATATTTCTAGCACTAAAATGTTATAAATAAGCCTAAAATCGGTATGGGTGCAGTTTTTGAGAATTTTAAGGAATTATATATTTACGAAAATGGGAGACATTTTTAAATCTGAGATGGCTAAATGGTATTTAAAACCTTACGGGGGTGAATGGGGGATTAAAAGCATTTATACATTTTCGAAATCGTTCAATAGTTTCTAGCGCGAGCGAGATCCGGGCAATCGCTAGTATACTATATACTATCTTCTATATATACATATAAACGAGTAAGCGACCCGACCCGGTTTCGCACGGAAAACACTACATTTCTATAGCTGGATGACATCTGGTGGAAGGGGCATGGCACGAAATTTTAAACTGACATACGCTAAAGATACCGCAATCCGTTCTTTCATCTATCACGCTTTCGAAGCATGATATGAAAAGTCGGATTGTAGTAATCTTTGAAGGGACTGAGGTAATTTAGTTTTGTGCTCACCCTGCAGTTTGAATGCAGTCATATGAATGTATATGTCAATATGTGAATGTGATTTTCAGACGAAAAAAAAACGGATGATCCGATCGCTGCGACGATCGAAAATAAATTTACGTCACTTTCTTGTATCAAAAAGGTAAAATCAAAATGAATAAAATATGTTTTTAACGAACCATTTTCTTTAGTGCTTTTTGTGTTAACTTTGTTGAAGGTTTTTCGTATTAATTCAAATTAAGTAATAATTGGAATTAATAAAAAAAACAATAATCACCATTCCAATATATGTCTTGGAATTTTCTGAACAATATTTTGCTAGGACGACACATCATCGTTACATGCCATGTATATTGGAGTCAATAGGGAGAAGTCCCCTTTTGAATCTTTGCACTTTTGTTTAATACCGCAACATAATCCAACTGACCAAGTATTCAATAAAAAAAATTGAGGTAGTTAAGTTTTTTTGCCCCGGTCCATTAATCTTTCACTAGGTAGTCTAGATTATTAAAAGGTTAATAACATAGTTCCTATACATTTAAATAAAAGTATTTTGTGACGGAGGCGGGTTCTGAACCAAAAATGCTTAGAACGAAATATTGTGACGGAGACGGGTTTTAAACAAAAAAAGCTTAGAACTAAATAACTTCTTAACTATTGAGAACAGGGTTACCATATCTTGCGACTTAAATTAAGCACATTTGAAAAATTCAACTTGTAAATTTGAAAAAATATAACAATGCTTGATTTGGCAATTCCAGACTAATGTATAATAATCCTAGTAGGTATGCAACAGTGTACACTAAGATGGAACGATTGCCCGTCACAGAGATTGAACATAAAAAACGTGAAATAAAATGGCTTTTAATAATAATTTTATAAATGTTTGTGATGTATAAACACGGATTTAAAACATTTTTTTAATGGAAATTTAATTTTTATAGAGAGCCTCCAAGAACATTATTACATTATCCTTAACAAACACATGATATTAAAAAAACTGGCCAAGTGCGAGTCGGGCACACAAGTGCACACGGAGGGTTCCGTACCATCGTACTAGATTTAATAAAAAAAAAAACTCGTTTTTGTATGGGGGCCTTATTTATAATTACTTTATAAATTATAAATACACACTCTGTGAAAATTTCAGCTACCTAACTAATACGGTTCATGAGATACAGCCATGTGACGGACGGACGGGCGGACGGACGGACAGCGGAGGCTTAGTAAAAGGGTTCCGTTGGCACCCTTTGGGTACGGAACCCTACAAGCATGTCGAACGGTTACGATATCAGCTGAGCTTAGCCAGCATGTGCTTTTTTAATTTTTTTAATGCTTTTTTTTCCAAACGTTGAAATTTCATCTAGTTCAGCGCTGAATTAAAAGGGAGAACATCTAAAGGCACAAAAGGAACTATACAAAACGGCAATTTGCCTTTGAATTTTATCTGGGACGGGTATCGGCGAGATCCGTTTAAGTGGTATAAAAGAAACAAGACGCATTTATATTCAGCTTGCAGCGCGCCGCCCCCGCCGGGCCCGCGCGGGGCGGCGTGCGGGGCGGCGTGCGGGGCGGCGTGCGGGGCGGCGTGCGGAGTGGGGGCGCAGGTGCCGCGGAGGCGAGCCGATGGAAACAATAAAATGTATTCGGATTTATAAAGCAATTCCAGCTTGTTATTATAGTGGGGTGCAGGAGGGGGGTGGAGAAGGCGACTGTGAAAGGAAATCTTCACTTTGTAATAATTTCTCCGGTGCCCGTACCGTTCTGGTTCCCGAGCATCGGTACCTTCAAGTAACGGTGGGACGTAGGAGCACTTCTGGATGCTTAGTACGACGAGTACGATACCAAAAATATACAAGTGATAATAACGAATGGCAAAATATCTACAGAATAATACAAGCTTAATACAACACATAATATCTCAGTGCCACAGACTAGCGAGACCAGCGACTCGGCTACTGCGAGTCTACGCATGAGATTTTCACCTGTGAGTCACCAGTGAGTCATTGAGAGTTACTGGTGGGTCACAGAACTTTCTTCGAGGCTATCATTTAATTTTTTATTTTATTTTATTTAATCGGAGAAACAACAGTGCATTCATACATGAAATGAATTAACAAAATAATAAATATAAATACCAGTCACATATTCTCACAGTTAAGTTTACAAATGAAAAAGGTACAGCCGTCCAGTAAATATTAAGTCCATTATGAGGGGTTACAACATAAATTAATTTTCCACAGTTGAAAAGGTAAAAAATTATAATAATATTGCAGGGTTTAATGAGGTTACGCTTTTCTTATTGCTAATTTCCAAAATAATGAATATTTACTTAATTTTTTATGCTCTTAAAATTCATACAAAATATGTCGAGGTGGTTATATTTTAGATTAACAGAATTGCTTGCACGCCACATAAATTAATTTTGCCTGTATTTAGATTTCACAAGATCAACATTTAGAGGCTGAATATTTCTGGTAGCACGGCTCGGCACACGAAGCTGAACGCATGCAAGTAGGTTCGGACAATCAATCAGACCGTTCGCTACTTTTTAACCGACTTCAAAAAAAGGAGGAGGTTATCAATTTGTCTGTATGTTTTTTTTTTTTTGTTTTGTTTTTTTTTTTTTATGTTTGTTACCTCATAACTTTTGCCTGGGTGAACCGATTTTGATAATTATTTTTTTAAATGATAGCTAGTGCTTCCCAAGTGGTCCCATTTTAATTGGGTTAAGTTCTGACAATGATATCCATGAGAAAATCATAAAAGTCTTAAATTTGTATTAAGATTGCGCGACAAATGGACGAATAACTTAATATAACGCCAACCGATTTCGATGATTCTTTTTTTATTGGAAAGGACGTGTACAAATTAGTAAGTGTACTTCAGATTCACTAAAAATAAACAAATAAAAAAAAATTTAACAAAAAAAATAACCGACTTCAAGGAAAAAGCACTAAAAAGTAAAAAAATAATTTTCATTTTTGTAGTTACGATTTCTGTTATTTTTTGAGTCGGTGTCAGCCAAGGTTAGGTTAGGTTAGGTTAGGTTAGGTTAGGTTAGGTTAGGTTAGGTTAGGTTAGGTTAGGTTCTCTTGATTGGCGCAGCGCGTGCCCGGCTGACGCCGACTCAAAAAATAACAGAAATCGTAACTACAAAAATGAAAATTATTTTTTTACTTTTTAGTGCTTTTTCCTTGAAGTCGGTTATTTTTTTTGTTAAATTTTTTTTTATACTAGAAGTAATAAATCAGCAAGTTCCCTACGCGCTTCAAGTGGTAGTATGTGGTGATAAGGTTGAGATTCTTCAAGGGAGTTAAACTTTTGGAAGGTTCTTTAATTACGATTCTTGATAAATTTTAATCGGATAGATTTTAGTCTATTTATTAACCGACTTCAAAAAAAGGAGGAGGTTATCAATTCGTCTGTATGTTTTTTTTTTGTTTTTGTTTTTTTTTATGTTTGTTACCTCATAACTTTTTCCTGGGTAAACCGATTTTGATGATTATTTTTTTAAATGATAGCTAGTGCTTCCCAAGTGGTCCCATTTTAATTTGGTTAAGTTCTGACAATGATATCCATGAAAAAATCATAAAAGTCTTAAATTTGTATTAAGATGTGCGCGACAAATGGACGAATAACTCAATATAACGCCAACCGATTTCGGTGATTCTTTTTTTATTGGAAAGGACGTGTACAAATTAGTAAGTTTACTTCAGATTCACTAAAAATTAACAAATAAAAAAACAAATTTACAAAAAAAATAACCGACTTCAAATGAAAAGCACTAAAAAGTAAAAAATAATGTTCTTTTTTGTAGTTACGATTTCTGTTATTTTTTGAGTCGGTGTCAGCCAAGGTTAGGTTAGGTTAGGTTAGGTTAGGTTAGATTAGGTTAGGTTCTCTTGATTGGCGCAGCGCGTGCCCGGCTGACGCCGACTCAAAAAATAACAGAAATCGTAACTACAAAAAAGAACATTATTTTTTACTTTTTAGTGCTTTTCCTTTGAAGTCGGTTATTTTTTTTGTAAATTTGTTTTTTTTTATAGAACTTATCCTGCCATAGCGTAAGAACTATCAAGGATGCGTAGTTTTCGGGAATTAGTGATGCTGATTCTCTTCGGGTTCAAATCAAGTTTATTTAAATTGCAATATATTTCTACTCTTCTCAGATCTTCCTGTAATAACGTAGCATCTGAAGGAATGGTTACTTCTTTGAAGATCTTCATATCGTCAGCAAATAAAAGGAATTTTGGGTTAAGGACGCACTTATCTATGCAGTAATATTCATTATGAAAAGAGAGAGCCTAGAAGGAACCTTGTGGAACGCCTGATGGGATTTTTACACAGTTTGATCTAAAACCACTTGTAACCATAGCTTGAGAACGATTGCTTATTTAATCTCTTCTTAAATAAGCAATCAAATATTAATTCAAAAAAACCATCGCAAGAGGTCTCCGTGTATAACTGCGGCTTTTTTATATTTACAATATTTGCATCTGTATTTTTATTGTTAATTGGCTTAGCTATTATGGGTTTCATCTTATAAGAATGTTTAATTTTTTAAGTATTAATTTTTATATTTACATTATTTATTACCCCCACATTTTGATTTGATTTATATTTATTAGGAATAGCAGCTTTTGCAATGCCCTATAGCTCAGACGTGTGCACCGTTCATTCAAAATGTTTCCAGCGGCGGAAAATAGTCTCTCGCACGGGGCTAAAGCAACGGACACGTTCATATTTATTTATACCAATTTTGCCAGGTTAGGCTAAACATTTTCATGTTTTTTCCACCATAAAAGTGGATTTTCGTTGATACTTACCACTCTGTACTTAAGTAAAGTTGAACCTCTACAATAGCTCAGCAACGTGATGTGCCATTTGGGGTTATTTGGTTCATTGTTTCAACAAAAAAATTCCAAATTGAAATCGACAGTTTTTCCGGAAGAGCAATTTCTTTGGCTGGTTCAGATACTGTATAATTTTCATGTTCGTGGTTCAACATCGCAGTAATCAATCCAATCACGTGTTTTTTGTTGTCTTTTCAGTTCCTCTCTCCTTAAATATAAAGCTTGCATCTTGGATCTAGGAATATTCAGGCGGCAAATGTCTTACTTCTCTCTAAATTTGCCATCCTTCTTTTTATCTCTGCAACTATATCTTGCCTAACACAATCTATCGAGGGGAAATAGTTTTTGACTTCCAAAGCAGACATACTATAGCCATTATCAAAGCTCTGGTAATTGGTATGATCATGTTGGCAGTAGCATATTTTTGGGCGCTCAGAGGGCGTCACCTCCTCGCAAAATAGCAATACTTCGCAAATATTTTTACAACGTTCCCACTGGTAGTTGTTCAAATTCTCCACGTGGGAATTCAAATTGGCCAAAAGACTTTTAACCTCTTATTTTAATTCGACAAATCTCTTAAACACATAAAGAAGCATCCTCTTGCAACGGTTGTTTCACATTTTTTTCAGACGTATTATTAGTTTTCCCATGCCAGGTTGTGTTGTAGCATTATGCCATACTGCAACAAGAATTTTATCAAACATTCCATTCTTCTGTTACTCGTTTCAATTCGTCTGCTATGTGCTGTCCGGTATGAGATTCTGTAAGTTAAACGCATTCCAAGACAAATTACCTTAGCCGGAAATGTTAGTTTTCGTAGTGGGCCGTTACAGCCATGTACGAATCATTGACGGTAGAAGTCCAAATATATGTTGAGAGGCACACACTTACAGCCTTTTTTTGAATTTAAACTTTCAGTTCGAGTTTAATTTTTTTCATATAATCCTGCAAAATATTTTTTTGATGAAATAGTGTAATTTGGGAATGCAAAATTTGAAGCCTACAATTCTAAATGGTTGATAATCACATGTCCTCATTTTCGTTATATGATCATGGATGGTTTTCTTATCTCGCATTTGTCTTCTTGTGTTGGCATGCATGAAATAATAGTATTACGGTAAATTAAGTATCGCTTATTTTTGGTGCTTCCTCCACCAGAAATATTGCAAGAATACTCACCAATGTCTGTAAAATGGTCCAATATTAGGCTAACCTTTCGTAAAGACGACATGTTGCACTCAATAAATACGCGCACGCTTCGAAACTAAATCTTACATATCTTTGATCGCAGAGGGGTAATCTGTTAGCGATATCACTTCACGATGCGTCACAATACAACGTAATAAGTTCGAATCTGTGGTTTGTTGTCCACCCAGCGCGCACGCGGCGGCGGCAATAGCATAGATTAACCTTTTGTCTATGGCGATGGTTGCATGTCTGAAATATTTCAGGCATCCTATTTAACTCAATAAGGTAGGTATTTGAATATATATAATGAACTAGCTGCGGTACCCGGCTCCGCTCGAGTTAGTGTCGGCTAAATTATTTCATGGATGAAAAGTAGCCCACATGGCTGGTCCAAAATAGGGTCAAATTGGTCCATGACAATGTATCCATCTACCAAATTTAATCTTTTTACTGGACTCTTTCTTTAATTAATGTGTCCTTGCTTCACGGTCGATTACACATACATACATGTCACATTCCTTAATCAAGATCGTTCGAGATGAAATAGCATGATTTAATGAGAAACATCCAATAATTCCCATTTAGAGCTTTGTTGACATTTGGTGGCTATTTAAAAAAAAAGCATTTGCCGCCAGAACCTTTGTGCACTTGCACTGCAACATTGTTTACCTAGTAAGTAAGTAACGAAGTTGTGCGTGGACTCCAACCCACAGCCAGCCTCAACATCGAAAACAGTAACCCATCTCGAATCTGACTGCTCCCAGAGATCCTATACATTGATAAAATACGCACATAAATCGGGTTAGTGGTTCGCAAGTTATAAGAATTTAACACTCTCTACTCACCCTTCAGGTAATGAAGCGTTATATTATGTGGCATATAAGTTTTGAGTAGAATCAGGCTAGACGTAGATACAATCCGCATCTAAATCGAGTAATTGGTTCTCGAGGATTTTGCCAAGTACCCCCCCTCCCTCATTTGCCGCGAGAACCTTTCTGCACTTTTACTGCTACATTGCTTACCTAGTAAGTAACGTGTAACGTAGGTAAGTTTTGCGTGGACTCCAACCCACAGCCAGCCTCAACATCGAAAACAGTAACCCATCTCGAACCTGACTGCTCCGAGAGATGCTATACATTGATAAAATACGCATATAAATCAGGTAAGTGGTTCGCATGTTATAAGACTTTAAGACTCACTACTTACCCTTCTGGTAATGAAGCGTTATATTATGTTATCTATAAGTTTTTAGTAGAATCAGGCTAGACGTAGATACAATGCACATCTAAATCGAGTAATTAGTTCTCAAGGATTTTATTCTGTTGGTCGCTCCTCCGGCGATTTAGCGTGATGCCAAGTAGTCCTAAAGTTGCAGGAAATACCAAGCCGTACTTCAGTAAAAGTAAGCGCTGCCGCCGCAAAGCCGAGCCGTGCATAGCATTGCAGTTTGTATGACAGCCCCATCTTAGCGTAAGCGGAACTGAATTCTAATTAGCCAATCCTAATTCCGGGTAGTTAAATGTACATGTACTAAGTTTTACAAATCGCTAGTGCCTTGAAAATTCGCCAAACGGACACCAAACAGTCACGACGTCTGCCCTCCCCCCGCCGCCGCTCCCCGCCACCGCCCCCGGCCCCGCTCCCGCCGGTGTGAAGTAGCGCTACCGGCATCGTTTTCGCAGCCCCGTGAAAGTTCTAAAGCCCATGGGCACATAAATTGTAGCCTATGTGTTATTCTGATGTATAAGCTATATTATTGTAAAGTTTCATTAGAATCCATTCAGTAGTTTTTACGTGAAAGAGTAACAAACATCCATCCATCCATCCATCCATCCATCCATTATTACAAACTTTCTCCTTTATATTATTTACTAGCTGCGGTACCCGGCTCCGCTCGGGTTAGTGTCGGCTAAATTATTTCATGGATAAAAAGTAGCCCACATGGCGGATCCAAAATAGGGTCAAACTGGTCCAGGACAATGTATCTATCTACCAAATTTAATCAAGATCGTTAGATGAAATAGCATGATTTAATGAGAAACATCCAATAATTCCCATTTAGAGCTTCGTTGACATTTGGTGGCTATTTAAAAAAAAGCATTTGCCGCCAGAACCTTTCTGCAATGTAGGTAAGTTTTGCGTGGACTCCAACCCACAGGTAGCCTCAACATCGAAAACAGTAACCCATCTCGAACCTGACTGCTCCCAGAGATCCTTTACATTGATAAAATACGCACATAAATCGCGTTAGTGGTTCGCAAGTTATAATAATTTAACACTCTCTATTCACCCTTCAGGTAATGAAGCGTTATATTATGTAGCCTATAAGTTTTAAGTAGAATCAGGCTAGACGTAGATACCATCCGCATCTAAATCGAGTAATTGGTTCTGCTGTACCCGCCCCCCCCCTCCCCGCACCCGCCCCCGGCGCACCGCCCGCCCTGCCCCCGGCCCCGCTCCCCTTGGTGTGAAGTAGCGCTACCGGCATCGTTTTCGCTACCCCGTGAAAGTTTTAAAGCCCATGGGCACAATCTAATATAAATAATATAAAGGGGAAAGTTTGTAATAATGGATGGATGGATGGATGGATGGATGGATGGATGTTTGTTACTCTTTCACGTAAAAACTACTGAATGGATTCTAATGAAACTTTACAATAATATAGCTTATACATCAGAATAACACATAGGCTACAATTTATGTGCCCATGGGCTTTAGAACTTTCACGGGGCTGCGAAAACGATGCCGGTAGCGATACTTCACACTAGGGGGAGAGGAGCCGGGGGCGGTGGCGGGGAGCGGCGGCGGGGGGAGGGGGGGGACGTGAGGGCAGACGTCGTGAAATGGGAATTATTGGATGTTTCTCATTAAATCATGCTATTTCGGCTCGAACGATCTTGATTAAATTTGGTACATGGATACATTGTCCTGGACCAGTTTGACCCTATTTTGGACCAGTCATGTGGGCTACTTTTTATCCATGAGATAATTTAGCCGACACTAACCCGAGCGGAGCCGGGTACCGCAGCTAGTATCTTTATAAATTGTAGCCTATGTGTTATTCTGATGTATAAGCTATATTATTGCAAAGTTTCATTAAAATCCATTCAGTAGTTTTTACGTGAAAGAGTAACAAACATCCATCCATCCATCCATCCATCCATCCATTATTACAAACTTTCCCCTTTATAATATTTATTAGATTAGATATTTTTCTTGCTGGCCTGCTTCCTTCTCAAATTATATTAGTTAGCTTAATTTGATAATTACATAAATGCCATAAATACGAATTTCAAGTCTCTGGTCACACTCACTGGCTGCCGGGGGTTTCCCTAAATTTGAAAATTCACTTCAGGGGTTCTACTTATCAAAGCGAAAGCGAGAATTTCTCGTGTTCGCTACTGTGAAATTATAAAGAAATAAAAAAAAAATTTTTTTTCTACAAAGAGTTTGACTGAACCGAACACGAGAACTTTTACGCTTTCGCTTTCCTGTAGGTATGCAGAAATTTTTCAAATTAAATTCGTGTCACCCATCGAGATCGAGTCACCTTAAAAAATTTTTTTCACCGTAGTGGCAGCGGCCTTAGACGATATACCAAACACAGAATATTTTCTGTGTTCGGTATATCAACAATACATATACATGCTACATTCAGGCATATTCGGAGTCATAAAAAGAAATGGGATAGACAAGTGACTGTACTTGCTAGCCAGCGCGCCTCTCGGTCTTGCTAATCTTGTCAACCTTTTATCAAAATTATTGTAATTAATTTAAGCACCATTTAAGCTTGTTAAAATAATCGAATGGCAATTTATCTCTAGACATCTCTCTGTAAGAAGTAAAGTCAAGTCTGTATGTATATGCGAATCACTCATTTAACGAATATTTTAAAATCCAGTCACTAGTGGCATTGTGGCTAACCTGTACGCGGTGATTTTATCTAATGGCAATAAATATGTGCTACAGCTCTATCAAGTAGAAATATATCGCCACGATATTAGGTGCATTTTCATTTTTAAATAAGTATCGCTTGACCAATGAAAATAAAATATTAAGGAAGCAAAACCATTGGATCCATTTAATTTGTTTTTAATGTTGAAAAATATTTTTTATAGTGTGTGAAGACATGAATAATATTTCAATAAATAAAAACACACAACTCGAGCGCAATGTGCCGAAAAGAGGCACTCGAGATATGTACTTCATTAGGACTCAGGCCGCGCCGCCCACCACCTCCCAACTCCGCCGCCGCCGCCCGCTCTCCTAGAAAAGGTCCTGCAATTCACCTCCAAACAAAAATAAGAGCAGCTCCACCTCTCTGCGGGAATTTAAACGAACAGCTTAATTCAATTCGTAGGGACAGAGGTTGATAATCGAAACACTAACACAGCCGTGGGCGACACACACACAATCTCACACATGCCAGCTCAGAGGCACGAGTTAAAAGCAATTATGAACGCACTTATTCCTACACAAACACACCCTCTCTTTCACTTTTAAGAGCTATATCCTCCAGAGGAGCCCGCTCGATTAGGAACCTAACCCCGCAACGGTGCGAGTGTGTCGCGCGGGTCGGGCGGCTCGAGGGAGGGGGTGTGGTGGGGGAGGGGGGGGGCGGCGCTCGAGGGCGTCCACCATTTTATTTTAGCCATTAAGGGTATACAAAAGACTGTAGCGACGCGGAGGCGCGGGCGCGGACATGTGCCAGTAACTAGTCGACCAGAGACTTGGTGCGCCCAATCGAATCGATTTTTCGCAGCAATTTTTCGTGATATCTAAAGCATTTCCCGTCCGGACGATCCTCCACTGGCACAACTACATTGCCATGGATGGAAAACACGGACATTTTTTATTGCCGCTTCGACCAACCTTCATTCAACGCGATGGTACGTAACAAATCAGGCGGGATTAACTCTACCAACTAGTTAGTAAGAAATGGGACCTACATTTTTACGTGGAATCTGTACCACAACCAGCCTCAACATCAAAAACGGTCAACCATCCAAAACACAACCACGCGATCCTATACGTAGATTTCATTTCATTTCATTTATTTAAACTTTTTGGTAGTCAAACCACACTAAGTTACGTCACGAAGATCCGCGGATTCGATCTACCTAGCGAAGAAAAACCCCTAAAGAAACTTCACGGGTTTATATAACATATTCTTTTCATATGATGCAATCCGCATATTAATCGAGTGGGTACTTCGCAAGTTATGAGCCTTTAAGTGATTGAGTGTTTAGCACCTATTTGCATTCAATCCCATAAGGGCGGTAATAAAACATCATTTAATTTAATTTAAAAATAACTACAATGAAATTCGATAATCAAAAAAATACATTTGTAGATTTGATGGTCTAGACATAATTTACAAACAAAACTGTAAGACCCCGATTCTTTGATTGCTCAGACAAGGCAAAAATGTATTCAAATGCTTAAAAAAAAATTAACAAAGAAGGGAAGCCTCAGATTTTTATAATTACAATTTTCAAATAGAGCTAAAAAACCAATTTATATTTCATATTTTTTGTGATTTAAAAATCAGTTGTAGTTATTTTAAAAATATTAAAATGTGCTTTCATGTACGCCCTTCTTGAACTGAATGTGATCGGGTGATAACACCTCCTTAACCTGTTTCGTAATTTAGAGTAATGTACTCTGCCAATTTCCATGGTACATACAAGAGCAGTCCACTTATTGTTTTGTTATAAATATGTAACCCCCTCTTCTAACTCCTATGGTCAGTTAGCGTGATTTTTTGTAGCCTTTAAGTAATGCGCAGATTGTTACGGTTCTACATATCGAATTAAAATATAAATTGAATAGAGATTTATTTGTCTTGGGTTAGTACTTATCTGATGTAAAGATCCTCTCCTTCCCCCTAGCGACTTGATGAAACATTTTTTTCTATTTAAGTACGTTAATTTTAGTAGCTAAGAATTGCAAGTTTATTATGGCTCGTGAATCGTCTACTGAAGGGAGGTCTGGTTCCATTCATCACCTAATTGAGCCTTAGCTTCCACCGGAAAGAAAAGCCCTTAACTGCGTTCTGGTTTGTTTCAGTGTTCAATTGTATTCTCAGGAGAAGTACTCTCCGATAATTCTTTAATTTCGAACGAAGCTCGGCTAAGCGTTCCGTTGAATTCCCATCTCCCGGTACGTGGAACCCATGCTCAGGGGGACACGAGTCTTCCTTCCTCAATCGCTCAGTCACTCGTTACCTCAAGCACACTATATATTTACACTTTCCGGAGGGACTATTGCATACACTCACTATTAACTAGCATAATCAACGATTACAACTTAACTCCTACGCTAACCTCTGAAATCAGTAGGTTAACTAAAATATTTCATTCAAAATGATTTCTAACTTTGGTTCTAGCGAATCAGTAGGCCCAAGGTTAGGAATATCTAGTTTTGTCCGTAATCGCAGACTAATACAATCCCAGTCGGGCCGTCGTACGAGAAATAGCACCCGCGTCAAACCCCGTAAGACGGTGGCGGCACATAACCTTCCTGAAAATGTATTAAAAGTTGTTTACAGCCAAGTAAAGGATACAATTGTATACGTTAGGTACCTTGAGCAAAAAATAGCGGTATCAAGACCATCGTCCAACGCCAAGAGCCTCATACGCAACGTGAACAGCTTTTCTTTGATTTTTTTTCGTGACTCGTTTTGTGACTTGCACTTGGCCGGTTTCGTAAATTCGTTTTCATAATTATTCACTTGGAAACTGTTACCAATTGTTGTTTATTGTTTATTCATCATCCACAGCTCACTGCACTCGGATTTGTCATATTTTATCATTAGCCAGTTCAGCGTTCACGGTGAAGCAGAACTGCCAAGAAACTTCGCTGATTTTTTTCAACGTCCACTTAGTCTAAGTTTACAAATTTGTTTACCACTGCTTACGGAAATACGGGTTATTGGTACCCGTTTATGTATAATATTAATTATACATTAAATTAATATTAATTCACAAAAATCTACCATTCACGCCGTATGCAACAGTTCATGACAAATATCGGTTTATTCTGAAAAGTCATGTCCGTCATCTTACATGTTGCCAATTAGAGCAGGCCAGTCCCCACAAACAGCACCCGTTCACGAGCATCACGCCGGGTCCAGCTTTCGTATCTCTGAACCATATTTTAGGGGAAGAGGTGACCAGAACCAAGCGTCACCACAAGGAAGGACCTTGAAGCGATGCTCTACTCTAGTGGCAACAAGAAGAAAAAAAAATTGTGTTACATGTGCACGTTTAGTATTATTTATGTCATGAACTACTACAGTGACCTGATCACATAGTAATATAACGAAAAGCTAAACTTATTATAAATTTAACTGATTTCTGAAATATGTTTATATGTAAATATTACATAATAATCTGAAATGGTTAATCATAGTTTAATGCCTAGATTTCTTAGCAAATGTCGTTTTAGTTAAGTTACTGAATCAACCCTACATAAAGATGGACGCCTTTTTTATTAAAACCTTGAAAGTGAACGCGATTTTCGAAAGAAAAAATACAAAAAGAATTATCTTCATAAATAAAATGCCTATATTAGCATGCGCCGCTGGTCCACGCGAGATTCCAACGCAAAGGGACAACTTAAAAAATGTTAAGCACGTCAATGTTTGTAGGGATCCGGGTACAAAGTGGAATGCTTTGATACGTTCCTGATAGGGTCCGCGCGGTCTCGAGGGGCGGTACGGTGCGGGGCGGGCGGGCGGTGGTGGCAGGCACGTTTATAGAACGAGTCACGATATTCTGTGTTGTTTCCTAATATTGTTTCATAAAGAAATTGTTGAGTAGCTTGTTTACCACCAAATCTACACTTGTTACCAACATGACAACTTCTCCTCCAAGCTACCACAGCTTTGAGGAAAAGATGGCAAAGTTGTTGTTTGATTATCTTGAAACATATTTCAAATGCATAGAAAATTTTTTAAATGAATATATTAATATATTGATAACTTCATATTGTTGATCTTCCAACGTATATAATATACAAGTTCGTCCTTTTTAACGATGCTTGTATTCCACAAGTACCAATTTCTTAATAATATCTTATTATAAAATAAAGGAATATTCGATTTATCTACAGGTCACCCTTAGTGTTGAAAACCGGTTTCCTTCTTTCACTAAGGTGAGATTATTTCATGAAAAAGAACGCTTATTTATTTTCGTACTGCAAAGTCAGATACAAGTCATAACAGCTCGAGCACGGGTAATTTGAAGCTAAGTAGTGGATCCATTTTCGCTACTCGTGGCCGTAAATCTCCGAATCAAATACACAAAAAGTTTCACCATTTTCTTTTGGGGCATGCGCTTCCTGGCAGGTGCCAACTCACCTTTATCTAGACCAGAGGTTCTCAAACTTATTTCGTCTACCGCCCACTTTGAGAATCTTTTAGTTTCCAGCGCCCCCCAAAAACGTTTGGCTTTACCATATCTTTAAAATCAGAATCGCAATCATTACTTTAAGGTGGGCCATTCCGCTCAACTCCCCATACAAACGTAGAAAGAAGATCATGGGCATATTTCTTCTCAGAGATCCAAAATTATGTTCAAAACGGCTTTATTTTATCAAACTGTCATCTGACGACCATTGTAAAATAGTGTTTAATTTAATTTAAAGTTAAAAATATGAAAAGTTATAAGGTCCGAAAGTTCAAATTTTTCGCGCGTTTTTTACAAAAACTTTGAAGGTAGATTACTCAACGATAAAATAAAAATATCTTAAAAATATTAGTAATCAGACCTAACTTGTTTCATGACGATTAATAATGAATTTGGATTTTGTTCGATTTTTGGCTTCAGCTGTCGTGATTTACTTTTAGCTATAAGTCGTTTTATAACTAAAATTTTCCGTAAATCTCGCCAAATCAAACACTATGCGCATTGTCTGCTTTGTGGACATGTTGCATCCTCCTCATCACGGAGCCTGTCTTTTTCTTCGAAACAGAGAAGGTCCCAGAGCGCAACAGCACGGTTTTGTACCGTGCCCGCGAATGAGTTAGGCCCGCCGGGTTAGGCCACCTTAAATGTTAATATGACCGTTTCCTACATAACGAACATGTTTTATCATAGCCTCAAGACCGTTACTAAGAGGATCCTGGCGAGCTGACCTAACGACGCCCTCTGCGTTACGAAGACGAAAGTCCCGACTGAAGGTCGATTGGCGAGTGGCGACTACGTACATTCGTGCTGGCCGAACTCGAAACCTGATGCTTGAGGGTGCCGTCTCGCCGGACCAACCCCCACCCCCCCTCACCACATAGTTGAGTCTCGTCAATCCATTAACTGATCAGTTGTTCTATCTTCCTTATATGAAGTTTATACGAGCGGTAAAGTCTCATACTTTATATCAAATCAAAGACAGACATTAGGTTCCATAAAGGAGTGTATTGTGAACTGTTATTGTAATGTAACTTACTGAGTAACCTGTCATAACCTTTATTAACTTTTTCTTATGAAGTTCGTATTTGGTACTCGTTTATTGCTCGCCACTATAGTTACAGTTTTCAATAACACAAATAGCTACGAATGAAGGTAGCGCCATCTACATGAACGCACACACCACCTTAAATAAACACATGTGTTTAGTAGCACATGTTCTGTAGCGAACCATGACCTGCTCTTACTGAACTGACCTTGTCAAACAAGGGGGCAAACCCGCTCCGCGAGAAGTTCAAAACTTTGAATACATGATATGAAAGTAAACCTTCACTATGGAATCAACTAAGTACGTCTGTGTACACAAATGATTTTTCCAATGATGTCCTTGCTTGCGGATGTGTAGACGCGGGCGGCGGGTGGTGCCGGGGTGGGGTTGGTGTGGGGGGGGGATGTGGTTCTGGACGTGAGCCTCCTCTCTAATGAGCTGTCTCCGGCGCGTGATTAATTGACTTGTTGACGCTTCTGTTCGCGGCTCGCGACGCTCGCTGTCACGCCTCACCGACAACCGGCGCCGCGGCGGCGTCACTCGGCGGCATCGTCCCGGTCTCCGCGTATGTTTTGTCTCCATAGTTACGTGATATACAACAGACAACTTGCGCTCTTCGAGGATTATCAAATCAAGACATGCTACATTCAATTTATCAAAAAAATTACCGGAAATCTATATTCCAGTCACCCGTCAGAACAACATTTTTACCTTCATCTCACAGAAGTTACATAAATTGGTTAAATTTATCAATACATTTTTGAAAATCTCCAGCATCCGTTCTATAAATACCTATAATAACTCGGTCCATGCCTCCTGTATTTAATTTATTTCAATATTGGCCTCTCAGCATGGAATTCAACTTACATGTACATTGGGTATCTACATGCAAGTTGAATTCAGGGATATTATTTTTACTCCATTTATTTAGCCATGTTTCTGCACAAATAAAGACACAAGGGAGGTGCTTGTCAACTAGAGTTTATAACACGGGAAGTTTGTTTGTTATTGACCTTACATTCTGGTGTATTAAAAGAAACTGAAGAAATGGTAATTGTTACCTTAAATCGACTAGTTTTATACTTTACATTCCGGTTTGTTTCCAAAAAAGAGCTCCGCTACACCTTCCTCTTTGGTTGCAGTTCTAAGGAAGATGATGAATTTTGAATTTTGAATTTGAATTTTGAATTTTAGAATAGTGTTGAATGGGGGATTAAAGGAATTTATTAAGAAACAATTCAGTCAATCAAAACTTTTTCAGATTGATTTCAAGATCTGATTAAATTGCTTCAAATATTGATGTCGTTGAAACTCAAATGGAACAATATACATTTTGGGTATCATTCAACGGTTTCTAGCGCGGATTTCAATCAATTTCTGTTGCAGATCTATTTTGGAATCCGAGATGGCTAAATGTCATCAAAAATCGAATAGAGGTGAATTGGGAATTAAAAGCTTTTATGGAGCAACAATATTAATTTCTGATGCCATTCAACGGTTTGTTGCAGCGCTGGCGAAGCCTCGGGCAAAAGCTAGTTATTACAAAATCTTTTAATTTCTTCACTAATTTTACTTTTGACCTCAACGATCTTTCCATATCCAGCTCTCCCCCTCCCTTCCCCCACCCCTCCCGCCGCCCGCTTGTTCCGCCCGAGGGATTCTCTCGCATACATATTTCTGAAAACTGTTTGAAGAAAGTTATTTCACATTTAATCTAAAAGAATGCCATTTGGAAGATTCTCGGTTGAATAAAATTGAAACAATTTATTTCTTTGTGGAATTATTTCAAAGATAAAATTATACAAAACGTATTTTGGTTTAAATTGTAAATTATTTCAATTCAACCATTATAATTCGAGGATTGTAAAAATGATTATTATAATTTATTTTTTTATAATAATGGTTATTATCATGTTTGAAAAATGTTACGGCTTTTCACGCGGCAGGTAGAGATATTTTCCGACGTTTCGAGCTAATCATTCAGCCCGTTGTCAAGGAGGCATCCGCCGCGCTCGTGCGCAGCAGACGACTGAGGTGGTCCTGATTTGCCTGTGAGCGTAGCGAATCAGGACTAAATCACTGGATACGCCCACGGCGAGCCTAGCGGTCACCTCAGTCGTCTGCTGCGCACGAGCGCGGCGGATGCCTCCTTGACAACGGGCTGAATGATTAGCTCGAAACGTCGGAGAATATCTCTACCTGCCGCGTGAAAAGCCTTAACATTTTTCAAACATTACTAACGACCGCGGTAAACTCAAAAGTATCATGGTTGTTATCAGTAAGAAAACGCCAACTCGGCTTACCCTGAAATAGGACAACCACAACCCTCAACAGCTTTTATTGAAAATAATGGCCAAGCAATTATCTTGAGAGGAACCATAGTATTTGTATATTATTCAGACGCGACAAATGTCTTTAGAGTGTCAATCATAGAATTTATATTGCATAATACTAGGGGTGGTTTAAGCTTGTATGGATCAATTAGATGAACAAAAAACCGGTCAAGTGCGAGTCGGACTCGCACATGAAGAGTTCCGTACTATCGTAGAAGATTTAACACATGTACTTTTAAAATAATTTCGCAATTGTAACGAAATTGTCTAATTTCATAACATGCGTCAATATACAAACTATAACTGCATTATTAGATTTTTGAAATCATCATTTTCCTGCCGGGAATCGAAATCGTTGATTTTAAGATCAGCAAGTATTCGGTTCTCAAGGTATTGACACTTATTATTCATTATTATATTCAATGAACCTTGTAATTTAATAGTTTTTGGGCATACGCATACGGCATACGGTTGTCCTGTTCATTTTGTTTTGACTGGTGTGGTTATTTTTGTTGCTTTGATTTTGTTGTTCTGTGTATTTTTATTATTCTTTTGTATGTTGCTTATGTTGTTGAACAGATTTTCTAGATGGTTTTGGTCGATCTCCCCACGCTGACCATCCGGATTGGGGATTGAAGAAGTGTTAATTCTACTATTTTTGCTGTTATTGCATAGTGTGGGTTCCGTACCCAAAGGGTGAAAACGGACTAAGCCTCCGTTATCCGTCCGTCCGTCCGTCCGTCCGTCTGTCCGTCTGTCACAGGGCTGTATATCATGAACCGTAACAGGTAGGAAGCTGAAATTTTCACAGATTATGTATTTATTTTGCCGCTATAACAACAAATAGGTAACATTGTAAAATAATAATAAATAAAGGGGGGCCCCATACAAAAAACCTGGTTTTTTTTTTAAATCTTGTGCGATGGTACGGAACCCTTCGTGTGCGAGTCTGACTCGCATTTGGCCGGATTTTTCTCTCTTCTCTAAGTTTTTCTTGCAGTGATCTTCTTGAATGTACTTTGGAAAGTCTTCCGTGATATTAATGTTTTCGGATTTCTTCTCGTTCTTCAATATTTCTTTTTTTTTCCAGAAGGTGTTGAGTATGACAGTTACTGGCCTAGATTTTCCGTTTTTTTGCTAGGTATATTAAATATTGCTATTTAACAAATAATAAAAGAATCCTTGGTAAACATTATAATAATATAATATACAATAATAATACATGTTCCGTGAGTTGTGTCATATGTATTTGTTTTGTAATTAAGTCTATGTTATAAATATATATGTAGCAGCGGGTTGGTGAATTGAGGTAGATATGGGGGGTGTGCCCACCTCCGCCTTCCTCGCTAGGTTCCTCGGGATGAAATTATGTGGCCCCTCTGATAAAACAATCGATATTATTTTATTGGAAAGCTATGACGTCACTGTGTTCTCGCAGTATCTAGATTTGGTGTCCCCTGTGCAGTGGTGGAGACGGTGGCACGCGCGCAGCTGCGGCTGCGTGGCGTGCAGCGTGCCGACATGGGCCAGTACCACTGCATCGCCAGCAACGGCGTGCCACCCACGCAGAGCAAGCGTTATGACGTCACTGTGTTCTCGCAGTATCTACATTTGGTGTCCCCTGTGCAGTGGTGGAGACGGTGGCAGGCGCGCGGCTGCGCTTTCGCGGCGTGCAGCGTGCCGACATGCGCCAGTACCACTGCATCGCCAGCAACGGCGTGCCACCCACGCAGAGCAAGCGTTATGACGTCACCGTGTTCTCGCAGTATTTACATTTGGTGTCCCCTGTGCAGTGGTGGAGACGGTGGCAGGCGCGCGGCTGCGGCTTCGCGGCGTGCAGCGTGCCGACATGGGCCAGTACCACTGCATCGCCAGCAACGGCGTGCCACCCACGCAGAGCAAGCGTTATGACGTCACCGTGTTCTCGCAGTATCTAGATTTGGTGTCCCCTGTGCAGTGGTGGAGACGGTGGCAGGCGCGCGGCTGCGGCTTCGCGGCGTGCAGCGTGCCGACATGGGCCAGTACCACTGCATCGCCAGCAACGGCGTGCCACCCACGCAGAGCAAGCGTTATGACGTCACCGTGTTCTCGCAGTATTTACATTTGGTGTCCCCTGTGCAGTGGTGGAGACGGTGGCAGGCGCGCGGCTGCGGCTTCGCGGCGTGCAGTGTGCCGACATGGGCCAGTACCACTGCATCGCCAGCAACGGCGTGCCACCCACGCAGAGCAAGCGTTATGACGTCACCGTGTTCTCGCAGTATCTAGATTTGGTGTCCCCTGTGCAGTGGTGGAGACGGTGGCAGGCGCGCGGCTGCGGCTTCGCGGCGTGCAGCGTGCCGACATGGGCCAGTACCACTGCATCGCCAGCAACGGCGTGCCACCCACGCAGAGCAAGCGTTATGACGTCACTGTGTTCTCGCAGTATCTACATTTGGTGTCCCCTGTGCAGTGGTGGAGACGGTGGCAGGCGCGCGGCTGCGGCTTCGCGGCGTGCAGCGTGCCGACATGGGCCAGTACCACTGCATCGCCAGCAACGGCGTGCCACCCACGCAGAGCAAGCGTTATGACGTCACCGTGTTCTCGCAGTATCTACATTTGGTGTCCCCTGTGCAGTGGTGGAGACGGTGGCAGGCGCGCGGCTGCGGCTTCGCGGCGTGCAGCGTGCCGACATGGGCCAGTACCACTGCATCGCCAGCAACGGCGTGCCACCCACGCAGAGCAAGCGTTATGGCTTTACCGTGTTCTCGCAGTATCTACATTTGGTGTCCCCTGTGCAGTGGTGGAGACGGTGGCAGGCGCGCGGCTGCGGCTTCGCGGCGTGCAGCGTGCCGACATGGGCCAGTACCACTGCATCGCCAGCAACGGCGTGCCACCCACGCAGAGCAAGCGTTATGACGTCACCGTGTTCTCGCAGTATCTACATTTGGTGTCCCCTGTGCAGTGGTGGAGACGGTGGCAGGCGCGCGGCTGCGGCTTCGCGGCGTGCAGCGTGCCGACATGGGCCAGTACCACTGCATCGCCAGCAACGGCGTGCCACCCACGCAGAGCAAGCGTTATGGCTTTACCGTGTTCTCGCAGTATCTACATTTGGTGTCCCCTGTGAAGTGGTGGAGACGGTGGCAGGCGCGCGGCTGCGGCTTCGCGGCGTGCAGCGTGCCGACATGGGCCAGTACCACTGCATCGCCAGCAACGGCGTGCCACCCACGCAGAGCAAGCGTTATGGCGTTACCGTGTTCTCGCAGTATCTACATTCGGTGTCCCCTGTGCAGTGGTGGAGACGGTGGCAGGCGCGCGGCTGCGGCTTCGCGGCGTGCAGCGTGCCGACATGGGCCAGTACCACTGCATCGCCAGCAATGGCGTGCCACCCACGCAGAGCAAGCGTTATGACGTCACTGTGTTATGTAAGTATTACAAGCTTTATTGAACTGAAATTTCAATCCAATTAAATCCTTGTAAGAAAGTATTAAGCTAACAGAGCCAGCAAGGAAACTTCTTCCACATTAATTGAGTGCTCGTCTTTTTACTGTGGTCTTGCACTCAGTGTTGTATTATGATATGAATGAATATTTTTATTACCTTTTGAAAATGCAAATATTTTTGAGAAGTAGCGAAGGTCTCCAAATTCGGCAAATTCCGGCTGTTCCGTGCTGGGCGCATTTCTCAACTGATTCGCGTTAAATTTTGTAAACAACATTTTTATAAATGTCAAATGTTACATGTTAGATGTTGATAGACGGATAACTTTGGACACTCAATAAATGCTGCAGTTGCGCCGGCGGTCCGCGTGGCGCGCGCGGCCGTGGCGTCGCCGCTCGGCGGGAGCGCCACGCTGCAGTGCTACGTGGAAGCCTCCCCCAGGTCGCTCACCACCTGGCAACACCTTACCAAGAACTCCATGAGGAGGGGCGGCTACCACAGTCAGTGTCATATTAATTATACACATCCGTTGGAAAAAACCGTCCAAGTGCGAGTCGGACTCGCACACGAAAGGTTCTTTACCATCTTACAAGATTAAACACAAAAAAATCATGTTTTTGTATGGGGCATGATTTTTTATTTACACACTGTGTGAACATTTCAGCTGCCTACCTATGACGGTTCATGAGATACAGCCCTGTGACAGACGGACGGACGGGCGGACGGACAGTGGAGGCTTAGTAATATGGTTCCGTTGGCAACCTTTGGGTACGGAACCCTAAAAACGTTGCCGAAAGGTATGATAAGGGTCGCAGTCTGCATTTAGAACTCAACTAACTCTGAGTCCTCATACAACTTTAGCTATATTGAACGCAGGCAATTTAGATAGGCCGCCATCTTGGTCACCATCTTTGCCGTCATCTTGGCCGCCATAGATTTATCGCTGAGTTTCATGCATTTCAAAGTGTCTTAGGCCCGGTTGCACGTACCGTCGTGCACGTCAACATCACCGTCAACGTATGATTAAAGACTGATCAGTCAAAATTTGCGTTGCACGAAACTTAAACATTGCGTTGATCGCTGATGTTAACCGCTAATGTAATCACTCCCGACCGTCAAAATCACGATCAAGTAATAATTCAAAGTGTCAAAAGTCCCAATTTTTACATTATTGCAGTTTTATTGGACCTTAAATAATAGGCAAACGTCGCCATTAATGGAATACAATGCTTTGTTTTTAACCTGGCACTCGGTTCCACGGATTAAAAATGCCGGCGCCAAATCTATGTAATCTATGGTGCTACCAACAGCTGATAGCAAGCCGACATATCCGGCGCTAGTAGCGTCACCCCGCGGCTTCAAGAGTAACTGTTTTGTTTGTTAGTACGAATGATTGACGCTAGATGGTGCTACAATTGTGTCTGTCTCTTTCTGATAATATACTGTGGAAAAAGGACAGTACTATGTCAGCTCAGGCGGTGCTGAGAGTTGCCATACAGTAAACATTTTTGCCGATTGTTTCGAGGGACTATTTGTGGTCTGACGGCTGGCAAGCTAACTTTGACGAAAATATGTTACGTGCAACTCAAATTCATATGATGGGCGATTCGCTGTCACATCATCGTCAAATGTAATCAGTAACGGATAACATTTTACGAGGCGTCGTGCACTCGGCGCTTAGAGAGTCGCGCCAGGCTGGTCTTCGGGTGCGTTCGGCAGAAATAGCGTCTGCTTTATTTAAGTAAATTAAGAAATTGTATATAATTCGTTAGGTATTAAAATAGATTATCGTATATTAATTAAAAGTAACCAATAATTGTTTGCTTTGTAGTTCCGGGGTGTTTTTTGAAGGCGGTCTTTTTTTAGGGCGAGGTCGAGCTCGCACGCTAGTCTATTGAAGCGCGAATTCTAGGTCTCTGATTGACACTTAAGGTGGCCCAACCCGCTCATCTCCCCATACAAAAGGGGAAAGAAGATCACGCCCATATTTATTGTCAGAGATCCAAAATTTTGCTCAAAATAGCTTTATTTGATCGAACTGGATGTCTGATGACCATTGGCATTGTAAAATTGTGTTTGGTTTCTAAGTTATAAGGTCCGAAAGTTCGAATTTTTCGTGCGTTTTATACAATAACTTTGGAGGTGAATTACGCAATGATAAAGTAAGAACATCGTAAAAAAATTAGTCACCAGACATAGCTTATTTCATCAAAATTTATGATCTATTTGGGTTTTGTTAGATTTTTGACTACAGCGGTCGTGGTTTACTTTTAGCTATAAGTCGTTTTGAAATTAAAATTTTCGTAAATCTTACCAAATCATACACTATGCACATTGTCTTTTTTGTGGACATGTTGCATCTTCCTCATCACGGAGCCTGTCTTATTATTTGAAACAGAGAAGGTCCCAGAGCGCAACAGCACGGTTTTGTACCGTGCCCGCGACTGAGTTGGGCCCGCCGGGTTGGGCCACCTTAAAGCCCCGACAGAGAAATGAGTTTCGCACGTTGTTGGTTGATACTCACCGAATAAACAGAGAAGGTTTGCATCGCCTTAATCTGAGGAGTCGTGAAGGTTAGTTTGTTTAGGAGATCAGCTGAGTCTACCGCACAAGCTGTGATACCGAGCAGTAAGGTTATGAAAGAAATCTGGCAAGAGGTGGAGTTTTTGAAATAGTTTCACATAGTGACTAAATTTATGAGTCCTTCATAACATAAAAAAAACAGCGGTAACATAAAAAAAATGCTTTTGTATTGACTCGAGTCTGTCGATATAAACTTGATAAAAAAAAATTAACAAAAAAATAACCGACTTCAAAGAAAAAGCACTAAAAATTAAAAAATAATTTCCATTTTTAACCGACTTCAAAAAAGAAGGAAGTTATCAATTCGTCTGTATGTTTTTTTTTATGTTTGTTACCTCATAACTGTTGCCTGGGTGAACCGATTTAGATGATTATTTTTGTAAATGATAGCTAGTGCTTCCCAAGTGGTCCCATTTTAATTTGGTGAAGTTCTGACAATGATATCCATGAGAAAATCATAAAAGTCTTAAATTTGTATTGAGATGTGAGCGACAAATGGACGAATAACTCAATGTAATGCCAACCGATTTCGGTGATTCTTTTTTTATTGGAAAGGACGTGTATAAATTAGTAAGTGTACTTCAGATTCACTAAAAATAAACAAATAAAAAAAAATTTACAAAAAAAATAACCGACTTCAAAGAAAAAGCACTAAGAAGTAAAAAATAATTTCCATTTTTGTAGTTACGATTTCTGTTATTTTTTGAGTCGGTGTCAGCCAAGGTTAGGTTAGGTTAGGTTAGGTTAGGTTAGGTTAGGTTAGGTTTTCTTGATTGGCGCAGCGCGTGCAATTTTAAGACTTTTATGATTTTCTCATGGATATCATTGTCAAAACTTAACCAAATTAAAATGGGACCACTTGGGAAGCACTAACTATCATTTAAAAAAATAATCATCAAAATCGGTTCACCTAGGCAAAAGTTATGAGGTAACAAACATAAAAAAAAAACAAAAAAAAACATACAGACGAATTGATAACCTCCTCCTTTTTTGAAGTCGGTTAAAAAGGATTCTATATCATAGCCAAATTGCTACGAACTAGAGTGCAGCAGAGGCTCTTGAGTGTTTTTTCTCTAGGAAAATACGTGGAGTTTCGAATAACAAATCCTTTGGTCGCCTATTTTAAAGTATTATCGTAAATAGGATGATTTAACAATAATATTTAGTCATGCTCGACACCAAGATGTTGGACATGGAATGACAGAGATAACATTTCACCCCTTAAAGTGAAAGAGGACGAAACGATATATTTATTATACGGTTATAGAGCCGGTGGCAAAATTGGTAGACGCAATATTCGCATAAGGTTTGTTGCTGGTTCAAGTCCAACCTTGCACTATGTTTATAAAGTAGTTCTTTTTACAGCTTTTTTCTAGTTTTCATAGTGGTGCATGAACATCGTAAATACTGCTTTAGTATTTGTTTCTGAAGACGGAATGAAATACGGATGCTAGGTGAGTAAGCGGAAACTTTATAGTTAAATTAGTTAAAATGATTGTTTGAATGGCAAGAATATTGAAGGAGTAAATCAGGAAGTTGACCCCACTTTTCAGTGAAATGCACGAATAATGCGAGGATTCTGACTTCCGGTCGCCGTCGGGAATTACATTATTTAAACCCCGAGATCTCGCTGCGATTCCGCAAGACCCTATTGTGACCCAGTAAGAAGGCATTATATTCCTGTCATCTTGTTCGCTATTTTTCCCTTTTCGCGGCTCCGCGCCGGAGAGTTTATTTTGCGGCGAGCTGCCTCTAATCCGCGCGCGGCTTACGTCGAGCCGTGTCGAGCCGAGCCTTGTCCGACACTCATTTTTCTGTTTGCTTGGTACTCCCAGCGACTTGGAAATGTGTCAAGCGCAATGAAAGCCGAGTTCTTTAACATCACTTGAATCTTATCTTAATAGATCTTGTACGGCCCCTCCCCCCACCCCGCTCCCCCTCCGTCGCCGCCGGCTCCAGCTATACAAACAGTCGAGATCCTTTTTTCATTTTGCTAAATTTGTTTTATCCAATTGAATGATAGCTTAAGTTAAAACGTAAAATTGATTTTATTCGACAGTATTGTGTAACAACTGAGCATCTTAAATATAAAAATGACCGAGAGATAGAAATTAACTAGCTGAAACAAAACAAAGATTATAGACGCTCCAACCTAAGTAAAAGTGGACAGGCCACGTGGCACGCGCACCAGATGACTCGTGTCAGGAGTCAGGAGCGTGCAGCCATAGATACAGAGGGCGCCCCCGAGAGCGGTGACTCAACGACTGGTTTGGCTCAGTGCGACTTCAATTTTTGCACCATAGAAAGAAAGAAAGAAATTCTTTATTGTGCAAATTACATTAAAAACTATTTACAGAACAATTAAATCTAACAGAGCGAAACTGCACAAAGGCGGACTTATCACTAAAAGTGATTTCTTCCAGTCAACCTTTGGGGGTGATGAGGATAAGAATTGAAAAAGAAAATGTAGGTAATACGTAATGCGTAAAGGGTGACAGAAACCAATATATACATTCATACACATACATAAACAATAATTTACACCTTAATACATATATTAATATCTTAAATCACATATATTTACATACAATACATATATTTACATAAATACATATATTAATAAATGAAATCATAATGCTACTTGGTTTTTCTTAGTACCTACAGTTATTATTTTTGGTTTTGGTTTATTTATTTGTATTTGGCTGAAACCTACCCGAAGAATTCACCTGAGTTGTCTGCCATTTCAGTTGAAGGTTCAGAGACTCATAGCGAAGGTATAAATATTATTTTATTAAAAAAAAAACTTAAACGCGTGTTCTGGAGTCCAACTTGTGTTGTTTTGATCATGATATTAACAAAGGCATACTTAATATATGCATATAATATACAGGGTGTCCCGAAACTCAACGTCAAGCGGCCGCTAGGCTAGGCCAACTTATTCCAGTTGTAAAAATTCAATAAAAAATCAATTTCGTTTAGTTATGTAAGTGGCCATAGGCTTTTATGGAACAAATTAAAAATCTACGTCTCTGACCACAGTACTCTTGTCACCGTTATCCCAATTTCGCGATGGTTTTTTATTTCAATAACGTTATTCTAGACATCAATTAACGATGAACTTCAGTGATTTAATAAAAAATATATTTGTATGAATCATGTTTTAAAAATAAATGGTCTGCTAAGTTTGACACGTCTTCATAAAAAAAAATATGACACTACTAGGCATGCCAATGTATGGCATATTATTTTAAAAGATGACTTAGATTGTGTGGAAGTCAAGTGAATAATTCTCTCAGCATCAAAATGTATAGTTAACATGTGGACTCGAATTATAAGCAGACAAATAATTGGACCTTAAGAGCTGCCTGGAAACTAAGTTGCTGATAATTATTAAAATTTTCTCCAATAAGATTTGCAGATTTTTCTTAACGATGTACCACGGAATAACTATAATGAAATGTGGTTCCAAAAAGATGGTTGCCAAGCACATTACGCTGGACCTATTCGGGACTAAACAGAAAGGACGTAACTACACAATAATACAATATTTTTTTAACGTCTCACAGAAACTGTTAAAATTAGCTTACATACTTTGATATGACTACTTTTTAGAGTTCCGTACCCAAAGGGTGCCAACGGAACCCTATTACTGAGCCTTCGCTGCCCGTTCGTCCGCCCATCTGCCCGTCCGTCCGTCCGTCCGTCTGTCACAGGGCGGCAGATGAAATTTTCACAGAGTGTGTATTTATTTTGCCGAGGAATTAAAGGAAAATGATGATGTGTGAAGGGACTGCGGTGGGCGAGGCGGGAGTGGAGGGAGCGCGGAGGCGCGCGACCGAGGCGCCGCTCAACGAGTACGCGCTGCGCATGAACCTCACCATCAGCGCGCTCGTTCGGAGCGACTTCGGCGACTACGCATGCGCCGCCAGCAACGCGCTTGGGGACGCCGAGGGCATCGTGCGTCTGCAAGGTCGACTCTACTCTTTCTAACACATATCTGCACTGGGACTTAGTTTCGCAAATACTTGTGCGCTATCAACAACGACAACGCACTCTGGGACTTCGAGGGCATTGTGCGCCGGCAACGTCGACACTCTTTATGTACTAATCTTTGCATCCATTTTCACTAGGCGTAACGTTGGAGACTACCTACACGGGTGCCACCAGCAATGCGCTCGAGTATGCCGAGGGCTTCGTGTGCCTGTAAATTCGACCTTCTTTATACCCACTCTAGAACTTATGTACACTCGGAAATACAATGGCAACTGCGAGTGGACCGTATGCCTGCAAATTTGACACTCTTTTTTATACTCACTCTAGTTCCTATCTACCCTCGGAGCGACTGTGACAACTACAAATACGCCGCTGGCAATGTGCTCGAGAACGCTGAGCGCATCGTGTGGCTGTAACGTTGACCCTCTTTATACTCACTCTACTATCTACACTCGGAGCGACTGTGACAACTACAAATACGCCGCTGGCAATGTGCTCGAGAACGCTGAGCGCATCGTGTGGCTGTAACGTTGACCCTCTTTATACTCACTCTACTATCTACACTCGGAGCGACTGTGACAACTACAAATCCGCCGCTGGCAATGTGCTCGAGAACGCTGAGCGCATCGTGTGGCTGTAACGTTGACCCTCTTTATACTCACTCTACTATCTACACTCGGAGCGACTGTGACAACTACAAATCCGCCGCTGGCAATGTGCTCGAGAACGCTGAGCGCATCGTGTGGCTGTAACGTTGACCCTCTTTATACTCACTCTACTATCTACACTCGGAGCGACTGTGACAACTACAAATACGCCGCTGGCAATGTGCTCGAGAACGCTGAGCGCATCGTGTGGCCGTAACGTTGACCCTCTTTATACTCACTCTACTATCTACACTCGGAGCGACTGTGAAAACTACAAATACGCCGCTGGCAATGTGCTCGAGAACGCTGAGCGCATCGTTGATTTTTTTTTATGTGACTGGACATGGATGGCTAATCACACCTTCTGTCATGGTATTAGCCCAACACACCACATGGGAACTAGGTGCCATGCCAGGACCTTCCTTAAATTGCACGGCTACATTGAACTGATAACTTGACACGGCCGACCTGCCTTCGCATCATCTTCAAAGCTTCCTCGGCCTCCTTTAAACTTAGCAAACCAATTAAAAACTGTTACTCCTGAACAAGCAGACTCACCAACAGTACTACTTAATGATTGAAAACATTGTTGGGGTTTAAATCCTTTTTTTTAAATCATAATAAATAATGCGGCGAAAATCTCGTCCGAGCTCCTTGACTGTGAGTATATTCCCACCGATTCTCTCAGAAAAAAAATACCAACTTCACAAAAAGAGAAAGTTCTATGTTCGACGGCATGTATTTTTTTTCGATCGCCAGTTTCTCCGTCAATTGTAAACCGATTTTAAAAATTATTTTATTTTTAGAAAGGGTATACTTCGAGGTGTTCCCATTGTCACCAAGTTGGAATATGATGGGGGGATTCCTTGGATATCGAGGGAAACCAACACATTCAATGCTAATGTAGGCCAATAAACTAAAAATATGAGAATATTTTAATAAATATTTAAAATGATTGGGAACCGAATAATAATGTTTGTATATATATGGTTCATTTGTTTCTATTTTCAAATAGGCTTAACATTTATATTGCTTTAAAAAATGTGTAATTATATGGATGTATTTCAAATAAAATGTATGGTACACATTCTACACGGGGTTGGGACACAATTCTATAAATTGACACGTAACTTTTGGTTTCGGGTCTGTCTCCATTATTTTAGTTATTGAGAATGTTTTTAACAATTGTGTATCAGCACACTCCGCGCTATCACTGCACCTAGTCTCATCATAGCGTGCCAGAGAGATACATTGATAATATTTCATGCTGACACCCCTGATAGTGGATTTATCAAAGATTTCTTGCTGGCGTTTCGATCCAGGTAGGTAGGCAGGTAATTACAATGAACAGATGGGGGCACGGAATTTTATGGAATTGTTTTTCTAATTTTGTATTGAGCCTTTCTAAGCAGATAAAACATAGTATTCAGTAAAGGTAAATAAAGCACCGACCCAAGCAAACGAAAAAGAAGAAATGGTAGCGTGGAAGCCACATTCAGCATGATGAAACTAGAGCTCACACAATGGGTTAAAACCAATAAATCTACCCAAATTCGATATGAAATCGACGAATTGGCAGAAGAATATGATTACCGAGTTATTTTCCTCCCGCATCACCATTGCCAGTATGATGCCATCGAATTAATTTTGGCACTGATTAAAAGCTATTCAGCTCGAAATAATACCGAACCAACATTCACTACAACAAAAATAATCTGCCTATAGAAACAAGCAAAGGAGTCTCAAAGGAGGACTTGTCAAAAGTTGTTGAAAAATCGTAAATGGACAATAATGACAGATTATATAAGATAAATCGGGGTGGACACATATTAACTAATAATAATAATTCGTGAGAGCAGCGATGATAGTTCAGATGAACAAGAGACAGAACTATCCGAATGATTCACACCCCAGTGACCTTTTTTTGACAAAGCCCTTTTTAGGACTCTATATATTTCTTTAATTTCTTGGTTGGCACAAATTCTTGTCGGCGGAATCAGCTGGCCCGAATCAGATATTACACTGAAAATTTTGCGATATCAAAATGGATTGCATGTGAGCGTGCCAACGGTGCTTACAAAGTGACCTCATACTGGTGTCAGAAGAATCTTAACAACAAACAGTATTGCACGTTCAACACTAAACAATTTATTGAATAGTTCATATATAATTATGTAGTTCACCGGGTAGCTAAGCACGAGTGGCAGTGGAAGACCACCCGACGCCATCGAGTGCGTCGGCGGAAAGCAGTGGTTCTGTACCGCTGAGGGTCGGGAGGACTGGAGGAAAATTGGAGAGGCTTATGTCCAGCAGTAGACGCAAACACGCTGACTGACTGACTAATTTATTGAGCCTCCTGAGCCGACAACCATTTGTATGAATATTACCCCATATCATTCAGTCATATATTTATTTGCATTAAAAAAATATACTTTTTTACATCGCTTTTAACAAGGAAAGTTATATAATTTATGTATAATCGATCGTGATGCAAGCAAGTCAATTCAAGCACTGTAAGAAGAACTACTTTATGAACATACTTAAGAAACATACATCCCGCTCAACTCCCCATACAAACGGGGAAAGAAAATCACGCCCATATTAATTGTCAGAGATCCAAAAAATTGGTCAAAATAGCTTTATTTGAACGAACTAGATGTCTGATGACCGTTGGCATTGTAAAATTATGTTTGGTTTCTAAGTTATAAGGTCTGAAAGTTCGAATTTTTCGCGGGTTTTAACTCAACGATAAAATCTATACATTTTAAAAAGAATAGTCATCAGACATAGCTTGTCTCATGAAAATTTATAATCAATTTAGTTTTTGTTAGATTTTCGACTACAGCTATCGTGGTTTACTTTTAGGTAGAAGTCGTTTTGTAATTTAAAAATTTTCGTAAATCTTACCAAATCAAACACTATGCGCAATGTCTGCTTTGTGGACATGTTGCATCCTCCTCATCACGGAGCCTGTCTTTTTTTTAACATAGAAGGTCCCAGAGCGCAATAGCACGGTTTTGTACCGTTCCCGTGAATGAGTTTGTCCCGCCGGAAAGGGACACCTTGAGGTGGCCCAACCCGGTAACGACCAGAACTACGCCGGCAAGATTGTTTTAATAATTTATTTATTCTATTTGGTATCAAAACAGATATTCATATTAAATAATTCTAAATTCAATGTATGGTACCTGGATGATGGCACCATAGGAGGTGATGCAACCACAGTTTTCGAAGATTTTCAAGACGTTATAAGAAAATTCAAAAATATCGACTTAGAACTTAACCTTTCAAAGTGTGAGCTATACATCCCTGACTCGTTCACAGAAACGGAAAAAAGCGAAATCAAATCCAAATTTACATCCATAGCTCCTGAAATAAAAATTGTCAACAATGAAACGCTTCATCTCCTAGGGGCGCCGATTCTGGAGGAATCTTTCCGCGGTTTTGTTTTAAATCAAATTTCAAATTTTAACCAAAATTCTGATAATTTGAAAAAAATCAATCCACACATGGCATTATTCATCATTAGGTTCTGCTTATTTGTTCCAAAATTCACATATGTTCTGCGTTGTACTCCTCTTTGGCGACATGGGGATCTCCTAGAAGACTTAGACAGTATGATTCGAGAAATGTTAGTTGGCATTCTTAATTGCATTCTTGACGATCGCAGCTGGCTGCAAGCTACTCTTCCAGTCCGTATGGGTGGCTTAGGTATCCGGCGGACTGCTAGTGTGGCTTTGCCAGCCTACCTGTCTTCATCACACAGCACTCAGAAACTTCTGAATAATATTTTGAAACCATCAAGTGAAACAGAGGCCGTGTTCTTAGCAGAGCTGAAGCCAAGACGTCATGGGAGCAAGCTTGCCCAAATACACCGCTGCCCACCAGTGTGATTTCTCAAAAGCTATGGGACGAGCCCCTTTGTAAACAGATACAAGAAAACCTTTTAAACAATCCTGTTAACCCAGCAGATCGAGCTCGTCTTCTTGCTACGAGCTCAAAATAATCAGGATACTGGTTGCAAGCTGTGCCTTCCTCGAATGTCGGCACGTTATTAGATCGAAACACGTTTTGTCTTGCGACTAGCCTTAGGATCGGTGCCAAAATTGTTGAGCGACACCGCTGCCAGTGCGGCGCGATGGTTGATCAACTCGTGTCAACGCAGCGCCGGTCGCCCATCCCGCCATGCCAGCTTAAATGACGTCATCCGTCGGGCTCTTGCCTCCGTCAATGTGCCGGCTCTTCTGGAGCCGTACGGTATTGCACGTGACGACAGTAAGAGGCCAGACGGAATAATGCTCATTCCGTGGAAAAATGGAAAAAGCTTAGTATGGGACGCAACATGTGTAGATACGGTGGCGCCCTCTCACATTGATGCAACTTCCCTGGAAGCAGGCGCGGGGCTGCAGGCTCGGAGGCACTAAAACGGCGCAAATATTCAATGCTCAGTGAGTGCTATATGTTTGTGCCGTTTGGTGTCGAAACGTTAGGCTCATGGGGGCCGGATGCTAGAACTCTGTTTGAGGATTTGTCGTCGCGGTTGATCGAATCATCGCGTGACCAGAGGGCTGGCTGGTATCTCGGGCAGAGTTTGAGCCTAGCTATCCAGAGAGGGAATGCGGCCAGTCTTTTGGGCACCCTGCCGCCTGGCAGCGATATGGCTGAAATTTATTAGTTGTTAAAAATGTGTGTAATTTTAGGAATAGTTTAATTTATAGGATAATGTATAATATTTTGTTTTTAATTTCTTTGTTGACTGTTTCTTGAATAAAAGCTTATAAGTAAACATGAAAAAAAAAAACAAATGATATTTTTATTAACAGGATATACATAAAATGACTAAGTAAATACATATCCAGCAGCATGACACACAGGTATGTAAAAGGATAAATCCCAACAAGAAAATAACAAAAAAACACAATATACAGGATTATACTATATATACAGAGATAATACGTGGATTCGCATAAGAAATAAGTCAGCAGTATTGCGCACACGATACTTCACGTTAACCACTGAGGATTGTTTTATTAGGCACCAACGAGAACTCCGGTCATTGCAAAGCAACGCAAATAGAGAAGAGTTTGCTCACACGGAACAAATTATGCAGCAGGCTCTTGCCCTTAATGCTGGCCACGTATCTTATAACCTTAATGCTTCTGTAAAATATGTGGCGACAAACATATCTTGAATAACGATGACAATTATTGTTGTGAAGATGTGGGTGAACGATTTGCAATACCAAAATAAATTTTCCTAGGTAGCATTTGAGGTCTAAATGTACAACAGGGAAATATCTGCTTACCTCATCATTACGTTGTCTCATTGAGGTTATTCACTGAGTGCATTGCTCCAGAGTATCGTTACTCAAACGGTCATTGATTATATTTAGTCGATATCAGCGCTGCTTAGTCGACTCTTCTGATAACAGCGAACGCGTGTAATTTCTCATTTGAGATAATCTCTCTTGACGAGCTAGTGGCGGTGCTTTTCTTTTGGAGTCCTTTGATAATTGTTCCTTCTTATTTTCGCTACTTTACCTTTTCGCCTTTATGCGGGCAGCCCAACAAGCAAAATAATCCTATAATTATAGCGTATAAGTACATAAATATCTTATAGATGCATTGGTGTAGAACCCCTTAAAATTGCATTATTTATAATAGAATTCCATAAGCGTTGATAGACTCATGAGCATTCATTTTAATATGTAAATCTTATAGTTCGCTATGAGGCTAAATGATTGGACAGTTATACAACTAAGTGCCTAATAATAGCATGTCGTAAGACTAAATATTTTTTTTAAAACAACAAAACCTATATTAACATTCAGTAAGAGTACTTGAGTTTATTACATATTTCGCTAAGTTTACTGTAATATTGTGGTCCTATAAAGGCATTATCTAGAATATGTACTCGTATAAGATCGCGGCGTTTTAGTCTTACTCAGAAATCTTAAAGAACTAATAGCACTGATTTAAAACATTATAAGTGTCAACAAACCTAAATCACTTTATAAGTATAAAGTCAGCCATATTGTAAAGCACTGATATTTTCATATATGAAGCTTAAAATGGATATTAGTGAGTGGAAACAATTTAAAAGGAGTGGTGGTAACAAAACTAAAGGTTGCCAATAGGGAAATAATCGAGCCGGTTACTTCAGTTCTATCAAGAAGCAAGTCGAGTGGAGAGGAATCACATGAGGGTTTCGTTGTCGAAAATAAATTCACATATTTCTACTATGACAGTAATGATGAAGAATATTTTAAAACCGGTTTGAGTAAAAACGAAAGTGAGAGTGATGACAAAAACACAGATTACAAAAAAAATCACGAATTGCTTAAACATATAGAAAGCCGGGCAATACATTTCAATGTACCGCATGTATCATGGAATGATTTGCCTATGATTTTGAACAAAATAATAAATCAAGCTCTGGTCAAAGATACACGTACTTGGTTAAAAACGTGAAGACGCAGTGCATATTACACTGTCGGCTTCAGGACAATATTGACACAACGCCTTAAGAGGATAATGAGGTGATCGAGTTCCATACAATGGCTTGTGCCTGTTTTCTCAGTCAAATTTAGAAATATGTTTCTGAAATTTTGCACAATAAATAAACAAACTGAGAACTACTTATGATTTTTTTGATAACCTAACTTATTTCCATGATATACGCCTTAAACATTTTCATACAAATCTTTAGAGGCTTCTAGAACCGAAAGAAATGTAATATTAGTTTAAAACATTATTTCAACTGAACCCTAATTGGTTTCAATATGGCGTTGAGATCGTTTTCGTGAAGATTGTAATAAGTATTAGTGTGTTTATAATAACCTTATAAACCTATTAGTGAAAACAAAAAAAAATGGCGACCTCCAAACGGAAATTGATGAAATAATATTTTCACAACAACTAAAAAACGTTCAATTTCTTGAGGGACGTTAAAAAAATAACCTTAAACATGGTATATATTTACAGCAAAAAATATTTTACCACGGATTCAAACAATAAATTCACTAAGTTAGTTAGGTTCAGGATTATGATATTATATTCATAACACCTGATTACCAAATCTCAATGTGTGTGCAGTATAATATAAAATTCCGTCCAGATGCAAAACCAAAACAACACCAAATTGTATTTTTTTCTTCAAGTCAATAATTAGACTTATAAATTAAAACAAACATATTGCCAGCACATTACAAACAAGAACGCTTTGATAAAATACTGGTGCCAGATACTTATAAAACACTATTACTTGTAAATATGCTTTATTGATAGTTATACGAGCAATAGTACTTTTTCAGTGGTGTTCTTATCGCTTAAGTATCTTATAAGACTAAACAACATTCTGTAAGTTATATATAAGATCGTTATAACGTCAAATGCTTCTATAAAGTGCGCCCAAATCCAGGCTTGTAGCATGCTACAAGTACTTTACAAGTGTTTAAAAAAATAGTTTTGAGATAGTTATTAGAATTGATTTTGCTAGTTGGGGCACCTTTGGTAGTCCTACCCATGACGCTAAGTTAGCAACACTTAATTATTAGTATATAAATACTAGGTAGTCAACGTGATAATAGGTAGTATATGAATACTACTGTCTAGGGAGGTTGAGCGACGGATTCAACTGGGTTGGGCTGCCTTCGAAAAGCTTAAGTTCGCTCTGAGCCTGCCGCAAAATTTAAAGACCCGAATATATGACCGATGCGTCCTCCCGGTTATGACGTACGGGTGTGAAACGTGGACTCTGACGGTTGCCGTTGTCCAAAGGTTGAAAGTTGCCCAACGAGCCATGGAGCGAGCCATGCTGGGAATATCGCTACGGGATATGGTGCGTAACGAGGCAATCCGCCGACGTACCAAAGTAGTCGATATTGGACACCGGGTGGCTAAGCTAAAATGGCAGTGGGCTGGTCACGTCAGCCGAAGAGACGACGACCGTTGGAGTATCCGTGTCCTACACTGGCGGCCGTGGACAGGCAAACGGAGTGTGGGAAGAACACCCGCCAGGTGGGAAGACGACATCAAGTGCGTCGGCGGAAAGCAGTGGTCCGTATGAGGGCCGGGAGGACTGGAGAAGGATTGGAGAGGCGTATGTCCAGCAGTGGACGCAAACACGCTGACTTTTATTTATCAACTCGTATTCAGCATGGGCGGACAAGGAAACGTTTATTCAAATAATTCCTAATATTCTTCTACTGTAGACCAGTGTTATAAACCGCACTCGACTGTCCAAAACCTCAACCGAAATGACCGCAAAATGCAAATAACAACAAAATACAGTTCCCGGCAGAAAATATTGCACATCGGACCTTGGAAAGAGACAATCTGCTAGTTTCAGTTTCGTAAGGGGTCATCTCTGTTGCACGTAGGGTACGGATACAGCGGGTGACAGCATGTGACACCGATGACGCTCTACAAAACCGATGTACTATGTTTAAAGATTATACGACAAAGTTAATATTTACTTTTAACCGGAGATGTATACTTTAGTCTGACTCCGATCGTTTCTTTTTCTAATACAAATTTCAAAAATATCACGAGTTCCAAATACAATTACTACAATTGAATTATATTCAACAGAAATCCCACCGAAAACCACAACAACGACTACGACTACCACGACAACAACAACAACGACAAGCACATCGACAGCCCCCCCTCCCCCTCCGCCTCCGCCGCCGCCGCCGCCGCTCCTGCCGCCGGCGAGCACCGCGGCCTCCGCGCGCGCTCGCAACAAGCCGTCGCCGCCGCCCGCTGCCGGCCCGCGCAGCACCGCGCCGCCTGCCCGCGCCGCCGCCGCCCCACCGCCCGCCGCCAGCCCGCCCGCCGCCGCCGCCGCCGCCCTGCTCGCCGCGTGCTGGCTCCGGCTGAGCCGCACGTAGCCGCACAGAACGGGATTCTCGTAGTGGTGTCGACGGCTAATGAGTACCAATACGAGTATAAATAGCAGTAGACCTGTATGATAAAATATTTTCTTAGAAAACGATGATATACGAATTTTTGCATTTTAAAATTATTCAGTATGCCAAATGACTGGCCAAATGTATTGGAAATTAATTAATATTTTAAGTGTGTGAAATGTAGGCTTAGAATGTATAAGTATTTTGTTTGAAATGAAGGCTGTGGTTTTTATTGTTAACCTAAGTAAGTAAATATTCAATATATAATATTACCCGTTAGATATCGCAATTTTTCTGCATCATGAAAAAATAACAAACGTTACTCACATATCGAAGTAAATTCTAACTGTTTTAGCATTTCCGTTGGTACAAATATATCGTACATGTCGTATTATCGTAATTAATCGTAAGAATTTGTAATCTCTATATTATAATTTAAATATGTTTTTTAAATACGCTCAGTTTGTTGTAATATTGGGCATTCATAGTTAAAACGCGTTGGGTAATTTGTGTCTGAATAGATTAATTAAGAAAATTGAATTTTGTACGAGAGCCCAATTTTTGAGAAAATTAGCCTAAAAATTGTCGATCAAACCATATAATTAGTGTAGTAATAGTTGGTACAGATATTACTTGACACGTCCTGATAAACGTACTAAAAGTCTCCGAGAGTAGGGGATAGTTTTTGTTGCTCAAATCGCGAAAACTATTAAAGAATTCAATACGGTTATGTACTTCTAAAATTAATCACTATTTACATAAAATGTTATACAAATTATTTCGTAATAATGTATACTATATAATCACAACTTTAGGAGATAAAGGGTCCTTGATAAAAATAAAACAAAATAATAACTTTTCACACTTTCATAAAAAATAAACAGAATAAATGTTAAACACCTATGCCGACTAAACTACTTAAGGTGGGCCCGTAAGCATCAGAAAATTTCGCCTCCCATACAATCGAAGGTTTTCTAATAATTTGAAAACCACTGTTCCAATTTACTTTAAATTAGGAATCTACTATCAAGCAACACATATTTGTATCTGCATGTCTTTGTTTTTTTGGTAAATGTATCCTGGCTCAAACCACAGAGAGAACAAAATTCGTATGAAGACTAAATGTTTGCTTTCATTTGATTCTGTTTCGATTTTTCAAGAAAATAACCACGTTCAGACACAGATATTTGTTTTCTGATAATAGATATCAAATATCAATTCAATTGGAACAGTTGTTTTCAAATGATTACTAAACTACGTTTGTATGGGGAGAAGTGCTTCCGGGCCGTTCTTAATGTCATCAATCAAAATGTCTTATTTTTTTCATCAACATCGATGCGGGCTCCATCAGTATATGCTCCTAAGCAGCCGTTACAGAGAAGACTGCAGTTAATGCCCGCTTTTCGGCAACTGCATTTTCAAGGACAACCACTCTTATCGGCAGAAAATAAAACTCACCGAGGTGTTCCAGATAACTCCCTCCCTACCTTCGGAGATACTAGTATGTTTATCTGAACGTCTCAAGGAATATCTATACCAAATTTAAAAACTACACGAATGAATTGGTCTAATTTATTACATTTTCTCAGGCTAAAAAAGGATTAGAAATATTTATCACATTCGAGCGCGATAAACATTAAACTTAAAAAAATATTGATAAACAAGACGCATACGTTTAGATTGGCCTAATCGTTTTATTTGCCTGTATCGAGACAAAGCACAAAATCGTTAATTGGAAGCAGAACCAATTTATTTCGGAAATGTTATTTATATAAAATGTCTTTGCTGTATTTGGAATTGAAGGACGGTGTTAAAGGTTGTTTTGAAATGGTGTGCAAACTTAGCGTGGCCGTTCTGCATCAAAACGGTCTGTCAAAACTAAGCCTATTTTTCTGTAACTTCCGTAACTTTTTTCTGTAACTGGTATGAGTTGCCATTGCAGCAAATCGAGTTACCGAATTTACTTTAGAGGTAGTTTGTAAAATTTCGCCCCATACATGGGGGATTTTATTTCCTGTGGTAACCATAGGTCGACAGTTGTGCTCCAGTCAGACGCAAAATGTGAGATCTATGTGGGACTACACATTTTTTGACGAATAAGATCATGATAGCGCAAAATAAAAAACAAGTGGCTGGATTCCATGCCCTAGAATATACGTAGTAGCCCTTGTGTGTCGAGCGAATGATAAAAATCACTATAACACATGGATTACATTAAATGTTGGTTTTGCTTCCGTTGCATGCGGTCAAAGAGAAACATTCTCGTTGCATGCGGTTCTTGATACATAAGGTTAGAAAATGAGTTCATAGGAATTGACAGTGAAATAAATACAAACTCACAAAAATATAAACCTTTTGCATATCATAGTCATATCCTATATATATATATGAATAAAAAAAGATATCAAACATGCCATATCAAAACAAAAAATTGGCAAAAATTAAATACGAACCCCAAAATATATAAATAGCATCGTTTCCTTCCGGCACAACATCAACTAATAACAAAATTAAAATTAATTTTAATCACGGGAAGCTGTCAAACGGCAATTTGGCGTGCACAATCTCCGGTTGATGTTAATATTAAGTTATTATTAAAAATAAGTAAGACAACTAAACCGACACGAGACGAGTACGTGGGTTTTGAATCCGAAATATCAAATTATAAAAAAACAGACGTCAAGCAAGGGCCCTACTTCTTCGTTGCCGATTTCTAAGACATCGCGCGACTCGGTCCCCAATGTCCTCTAACCTGGAGAGACATTCACGGAGTTTTCTCAAACTTCCGAACGAGACGCAATCTTGCGTCATTATCGGCGTATTATCCGCTACCAAATGTTATTCTACAAACTGACCAGCCGGGTTGGTAGAATGCTAGAGCATGCTGCAAGAGACGCACGCTAGAGCTGTCAAAAGCCAATTTGCTAATTTCACGCTAACTTGCGCCAGCGTTTGCGTTAGCATCAAGTTATCATCCGTTTTACTCACGCAAATCATCCGTGAATTTCTCTCCTGAACGTCAATTAAATACAGATTGCATTCTGTCCCGTCGCTTTTTTTAATAAAAACTAACCAATTATGAACATAGCAGGCCAAGTGCAAGATATGTTCATAATAGGTTAACCTAATCGTCAGGTTTGAGTAGATGTGGTGTAGTGAGAGTTTTGCTATGTATAGATGTGAATAAGCGCCATATTTATGTCAAACCGCGTACCATTTGCAACTTGTGCACGCCGATATTCGCTTCCCCGGACTTTTTTGACATCGGTTTGGTTATGGTTGGTGTTAGAATCTGTTTAACCCAAGTTTAAATGGTGATCGTGCCACTCTGGTAAATAAACGTTGAAGAAGAACCACTATCATAATAAATTTTGTGGGAAATTTTCTTCTGCTCCGCAGTATTCTTAATTACAGTATTAACAGTTATATTGTTTTCGCTATATCTACTACTATAAGTAATTCGATCTCAAGAAATAATTATACAAGTACTTAACTAAATGCTAGTTTTCACAGATTAACATTAATCAGGGCTCTGTAAAACCTATTTAGTATTCGGCTCCATGGAACGCTCCTTGATATTGCAACCCTGCGAGTGACTATCACGAGAATGGGTCGATCAATTTGATCTAGTTTAGGCCATACGATGTAGCCTATCCTTGACCTGTAGTGCTCACCGTGGATGATTAAGGCAATTCTAGTTTCGTTTTGCAAGCATTAGGTACCCATGATTCCGCTATATTAAAATCCGGAAGAGAATTTCTCCGGATGTATTCGGTGCTGGAATATTTAAGAAATATTGACTTTGACAACAAGGCCACTATAACATTAAAAAATTCGACCAGCCCCATGTCTTTGTTTCTCCGTGATGAAGGGTATGGCCGGCATGATCTGCTCCAGCTGCAGGTGCAGAGCATCCAGGTTATGTTTGCTAGGTCATTTCGACCTTCTTGGCGCAAACATCTTAATATTAAATCGAATATATTGCATGTCGTATTGTTGTAAAATTGTCCACGGAGATCGACGATCTCCGTAGAATTGATCCTGCCTCAATGGAAAGAGAGTTCAGCCGGGCATCACAAAGAGCATATAATTGAGCTCAAGTGAATATTTGATTAGCGAAATGTTAACGGGGGTGGTATAGTGATTGATAATAATGTAATGCATTTATGTCTTCCGCGTAGAATAATAATAACAAATATAGTAATTTTGTATGAACGTGATATTTTTTTGTCAAACCATTTTTCCCCAAGGTGTGTAAGCATTCGCCTAAAGTCTTTAAATGTGTGAAAAATCAATGTAATGACAATACTAAACAACTACTAAATTATAGAAAGTAATGCTTAGATTATTTATAGGGATAAGTTTGTCGACCTTTGACGCGACCGCGCGTCGATAGCGACCGACGAGCGACGACTGGAGATGGTAGTCGATGATTGTCGAATTATTTATTGTATAACATATGTTACTTAAAGTTTGTTACTCGAGACAATAAAATAGACAATGAATACAACAGATTTGTAAGAAATATCGACAATATACGTACTTTCGTTTGATCTATAGCTACGTATAATATGTTTATCAATGTTAATAACTAAGATGTTGATCTTAATAAACGCCTTTTAAATGAACCATTGTACTTTATTTGGTTTAATCTTTATTATATTAACCAGTTAATAAATTTATGTTAATGTGAAATTGTAGTGAAAGTGAGACAATAACGATCTAAAATATGTACGTCAATGTCTAAAACCCTCAAAAGGCGAGGACACACGCCCGCTGCAGCGCTGCAGCGCTGCACGGTCGCCGGGACACCGGCACACCGGTGCGTCGGAAGTGGAGGATATGCGGTAGGATAGACCTATTTACTAGCAACCCGCCAAAAATCCTGTAAAATTTGGTTAACTTTCTAACATGATCTGTCTTACATTCTTATAACACGTGCAAAATATATCTGTCTTTCCATTTGTAACTAGACAGTTAACGTTGTGCTGTAAGACGGTTGCCGCTTCTTCGTAAAACAAGAAACTAATGTTTTTTTTTAAACTGGGAAAGGATGGCTAATACAACACTATGTTGCACACAATATGCACTATATTGAAAACACGGACAATCTTAATGGCTTTCAATTAGCTTTATTAATAGAATTTATTTTTAACTCGGAAACAAAAGTTTTCTTTCAGCTCAATTCTTCGACTTCATCAATCGTGCACACCGACTTAGTAATTTACAGGACACATTCACTTTGTGGGCAGTAATATCTAAGTGATATACTCATATATACCATCAATTTGATATTCCGTCAATAAAACACATTCACGTCCTCACTAAACCGTATTATGCAAACATATTATGACACAAGAATTTCTGAAATCGACTAATAATGCTAAATTATTCTCTAATCTTAGCAAGAAAGATTCTGCTGAGAGAAAGATTCGATGAGATAACCATAATATGAATCATATTTCGGCATATATATATATTGCTGATTTTATGCATAGTTGAATTTTATATCTTTAACTTTATAATGATTATGTTTGTAAATACTTTATCATATTTTTATTTTATCGAAAACAATATTTCATAACAAAAATTAAAATAACTATAACTAAACTAAATTAAAATATTCCTCGGCCACGTCGTTTTTGAATGTTCCTAGAACACTAGCGGCGTTTCCGCGCTGAATAGCCAGACAAATTTTTTGGTAAAAGTAGGCCCCCGATTGTGGGACCCCGGTTTCCTCCCTTAATTTGACACAAAGTCTCTCCGAGAAAGCCTTTGCGTCTGCGCTCCACGGCCCGAACGTTTCTACCGCAAACGCGACAAATTCAAAGTCCTTTAAAAGGTCTTTGTATTTGCCGCGCTTAAGGTTCTCCGCTCCGGCCGCGGCGGCACCAGCTGTTCTCGAAGAAGCTAGTACATGACTCTGTGCCAAAGTGTCGACGCAAGTCGCGTCCCACAACAGAGACCTACCTTTAATCCAGGGCACAAGACTCATTCCATCTGGGCGTTTGCCATCCTGGCGGGAAACGCCGTTAGGCTCTAGAACAGATGGAACATGGACGGTGTTTAATCCAGACTTTATGATCTTCCTGCACTTTTACAACATGAAAGGCCATGGTGACCATTTCTTTCCACTTGGGTACCACATACACATAAGTGTGGTTCACAGATATTTGAACCTAAACGTAGTGCCACTGCAATTCTGGTCGTATTTGTTTGTAAATTAATATTTTTCTGTCCGGTGTATAAACACCTGAATTAGGAATAATATACATATTTATTTTAAGGAACCTGCCATTGATGGTTAATACCACACCCTTTTCCCTTTATGATCATGGCATAATTGAACTGGATGAAAAACAATTTGGACAATTTTCATTGTTTATTATGAAACCTAAATAGATTTAATCACACAGTTTTTTTTACGTATTTACAAAACATAAATCTGTTAAAAATAAAAATAATATAAAGAAATGGCGAATATACCGGTAGCGAAAGAGCCTCCTCCAAGCGCGCCGGTAGGTGCAGACCACGGAGGATAGAGGTAGAGAGGAGATGTTTTGAACTCATATTACTAAGGATCGCAGCGTGACACTGTGCGAGGAAGCGGGGGGAAAATCGCTTCATGGTGGGGTAATGTACCGCCCATTTTTTGCGAAATCCATCTACCGGAAGTATCGATATTCTGATAGCAGCTATTCCGAAAGCTATTCTTAGTGGTTACAAGCCTATAACTAGATGGCGCCTTATACATTTTAATATGTGTTTTTTATATAAAAAAAAGCCTTCGAAATTAAAATCTATGCCTCGCGTGGATTCAAATAATTTTAATAAAAAAAATTAATAAAAATTTGCATCATAAGATCAACATTTCTTACAGTAAAAACAAATTTAACAAAAAAAATAACCGACTTCAAAGGAAAATCACTAAAAAGTAAAAAATAATGTTCATTTTTGTAGTTACGATTTCTGTTATTTTTTGAGTCGGCGTCAGCCGGGCACGCGCTGCGCCAATCAAGAGAACCTAACCTAATCTAACATAACCTAACCTAACCTAACCTTGGCTGACACCGACTCAAAAAATAACAGAAATCGTAACTACAAAAATGAACATTATTTTTTACTTTTTAGTGCTTTTCCTTTGAAGTCGGTTATTTTTTTTGTTAAATTTGTTTTTTTATTTGTTAATTTTGAGTGAATCTGAAGTAAACTTACTAATTTGTACACGTCCTTTCCAATAAAAAAAGAATCACCGAAATCGGTTGGCGTTATATTGAGTTATTCGTCCATTTGTCGCGCACATCTTAATACAAATTTAAGACTTTTATGATTTTCTCATGAATATCATTGTCAGAACTTAACCAAATTAAAATGGGACCACTTGGGAAGCACTAGCTATCATTTAAAAAAATAATCATCAAAATCGGTTCACCCAGGAAAAAGTTATGAGGTAACAAACATAAAAAAAAAACAAAAAAAACAAAAAAAAAAAAACATACAGACGAATTGATAACCTCCTCCTTTTTTTGAAGTCGGTTAAAAATAAAATAATAGCGCGCCATCTATCGGCACATAGCGAGAGCGATACATCGATACAATGCTCGAATATTGACTCAAATTATCAAATATGAGGTGTTTTACTGACAAATAAAACGTAATTCCAACTACATACTTTAGATTATTTTGTCCTGTGTAATGTTTGCAACATTTTACACAAACTCTTATTTGACTGTTCGCTGAAAATTGCGCCGCAAACCATAATATTGTCCCACAACCTAACACCGCCAGCGCCATGTCGCGAATGTCGCTAAGCCACGCCTTCTTATCACGTGGGCTGTGACGTTGCGACCCACTTGGTGAACACAGACCCAGTTTGCTTACACCATCTCCTCTCTACCTCTATCCTCCGTGGTGCAGGCCATGGTGGCGGCGCTCTACCAGACGACGTGAGCCAGACTTCGAACGATGGGTGGTGGTATAGACACATAAGCCGCCACCAACCCCATCTCGAAGAGCCCCGTAACTGCCAGACTGCTGGGCGCCAGCACGCAGATCACCTTGCGCGTGTCGCCTGGTGAAGCGCCTCGCTTCTCCGTCGGAGGTCACGCGCAGACGGCAGCCCGCCGACCTCAAGCACGTCGGAGAAGCGGTGGGCTCCACATCAGGTGGTAGCGGGGCCGAGTCGGCTGGTCTCCTTTGTAGGGAGCCAAGGTCTTGGGTGTCGCGGTAGTCATGTGGGTCTATGGCCGCGAGATCCAGTAAAACTTGCCACATATGTTTTTTTCGAAATTTGCAAGTAACAGCTGATAATAGACCATATTATTATAAATATACTAGCTGCGGTACCCGGCTCCGCTCGGGTCCATGTCCTTTTGGACTGATGTCGAGCTGAATTATTTCCTAGATAAAAAGTAGGTAGCCCAAAAGGCTGGTCAATAAATATGTTATTTATCTGCTACTTTTTAATCATAACGGGTGGAGCCGATATGCATTAATTAAATAAGAAATATTCTAACGTTCCCATTTATAATACATAGGGCGCACTATAAGTTTCACTATAAGTTTTCGGAACTGGCCACTTAGCTAAATAATATCTTAAAAGTAATTAAGTAATTTGGTATTATAACTCATAGGGCCGTGTGCACGAAAGGGAAAAAAATCCAAATCATCGTCAGCTTAAACACGTCACTTTGTAGGGACAGTATGGAAGGAACTCTATGCGGTTCACTGAAAGTGACGTATTTGAACATTGATTAACTCATCCCTCTCGGTATGCAATCGGTTCTTAGGCTATTTTGACTTGTTTGTTTTGTCTTACTGTGACTTGTTTTTGCATTGTGACGTCATTTAAAAAAAAATGCGTGTGTATATATTACCATATGATATTAACTTATGAAAATGTTCATAGCATTATTTTATACGATTTTAAGTGTAATTTGACGGCTCCGCAAATCCTTGCTCGGAATCAAACTGCTTTTGACGATGAAACACCATGAAAGGGGACTATCGCGTCAATCTTGTGACTAATTTCGTGATGTCAGCTTTATACAATTAAAACATAAATGATGTGCGCCGTAAAATGAAACAGACAGGCATGCAGACTGTTGCTTTGGGGACTGTGAATAGTGATTTGTATAACACCATCTGTTTGCTGGAAGTAAATGACGAACTTCGTAAAAATAACAGTAAACGCAGCATATTTTTTTATTTTATTTCTTACTTTCGTACTTCCACGTTAAAATGGATCTAAAACACGACTATTTTCATGCCCCGATGATGCATTCCTTCTATGCGATGGTACCTATGTATCATCCCAGGCGGAATGAACCCTACGAATGGTGTACAAAAGTTTTACGTGGCATACAAACCACAGCCAGCCACCCATCCGTAACTGGAGCGCACTCAGAGACGCCAAACGTAGATTCAATTCGCATATAAATCGGGTGAGTGGTTCGCAAGTTTTTTTTTTTTATGCGACCTGACACGGATGGCTAATATCACACAACTACCGTTATGATATCAGCCCACAATGCACCACATTTCCGAAGGAATTTGGTGCCATGCCAGGACCTTCCCTTTATGAGCACGGCTACATTGAACTGGATGGAAAACACGGACAATTTTTCTCTCCAGCTTCGACCATCTTTTCATCCAATGCGATGGTACCAACCCGGGCGGGCTTAAACCCTACCACCTAGTAGGTGAAGGGACCTAAAGTTTTACACGGATTCCGGATGATGAAGCAGCTCGCATTCGTGACGAAAATGCACTAATCGAACTCTGAAAGAGAAAGACAGTGGTGCAAGTCGGTATTGAACCCAGGCCTCTGGTACGCTAGGCCAGTCCCCGCGCAAGTTATAAGCATTTCACCCCACTGCTCACCGCTCCGGTAATTTAGAGTGATTTCATGTAGCTTTTAAGTTGTGAGCAGAATCAGGCTAGACGTGGAAACCAATAGGTCTACATCGGATCTTAATTTGTAAGCATTTCAAACCACTGCTTATTTGCACACCCCTCTCATAATTTTGCCTGATGCTAATTAGTCCTAAAATTGCGGGAATAATAAACACATGCGATATAAATTAGGTACAATTAGGGAGTCTTGAAAGAAGATACATAAATGCAATCAGCGATAGCGCCATTTCTTGACCAAAAACATATGAACTATTCATTAAAAAACAGGTGCGTTTTCATATACCTAGTTTGAAGATATAATGGGTTACCCATACACATTTTCATATGTTTCATGATCTTCTATGAGACAAAAGATAGTTACCCATGCCTTATTTAATGCTGTTCTGGCCTGTACAAAGTTATTGTAAACAGAAAGCAAAGAATATAAATATAAAGTTATATAATGCTATAGTAAATAGTTGCGGCGAAAATATTTGCAGAATTTCGGTCTTTGAAAATATTTAATTTCACAGCGCCATCTATCGCGCCATGATCTTCTAATCGCCAATCACACGTGGCGCCATCTCTACCCGGATAGAAGTTATTCTTTTCTATGAGAGTACACGTGGCGCCATCTCTACCCAGATGTTTAGCTAGTTTGCAAATTTTGCTTCCTTTTCTTCCAATGTGATTTATGTTTTAAACGGATGTGTGTGTAATACTTTTTGATATTTGGTTTTCTCTTTTTTTTGTATTGTGTTGCTTATTTTTTTTTTCTCTCTTTTTTGAATGTTTCGACAGGATTCGAAGGATTTGGTTTTTATTTTATTGTTTTAGGGACCAGACGTAAATCAGCGTTACTGCTCACTAAGTGAAATGCAACTTATGCTGAGATGGTCCCTGTTATATTTATTATATTTATTATTTATGTTATAAATCTTACTGTCTATATGATGAATAAATGATTTTTGATTTGATTTGATAGTGAAAGCCGAGATATTAATAGATATGTGTATATTTATTAAGTCTAATCCATGCTATAATTATATGCAAGACCCCATAAACAATAAAATGTAAAAAACGGAAAAAAAATTAGGCTATCAGGATTCGAAACTATACCCTCCCGAACAAAATACGTATAGACGAGTCGGTAATTCGCCCTGCGCCATCCGCTTTCTGACATTCAGTGCGAAAATAGTGAATCTTTTCTGTTTTAGAGAGAGCGGTCAAAATGACGCCGCCAGTAACGCCACCATACGCAACGGAATGGTTTTAATTTTGTTTGAGAGTAATTTCATTGATATTGCTCAGCTCTTAGGATATTTAGCGTGATGGTATGTACCTTAAAGCGTTCTCCGCGATGTTCTCTTGAAATTGGTTTAATTCGCATCTTGATCTGTTTTGTGGTTACGGAGATTATCTCTCGCATGTGGACAGACGTTGCCTTTTATATAAGTAAATATATATATATATATAGAGAAGAAGAAGACTATTATCATTATTATAAAAAAGTACTATATGAGGCTCCTACTTGTGCGGATTGGCCGGTGTTAACCGGTACTAACTCGCGATATGAGGCGGTAGAAGTGCTCTTGCCTGAGGTAGAGATACCGATGCGGCAACGGAGCCAACTGAGTAAAGTTCCGACCCATATACTAGACATAAAAGTGATTTTATTCGCCGTAAGCGTCGTGTAGGGTCGCCATTAAAATAAAGTATACAAGTGTCGTTTCGGCGCATCGGACCGCAGTTAATTGGTAAAAGCCCGTGGCAGTAATCGTAGATAATCGTTTGATCCCGGTCCAGCCTCGCCGTTGTCCCCCCTTCCCCGCACCTCCACCCCCGCCGCCACCGCCGCTGCCCGCGGGACGCGTTCGTAAATCACAAACTCGACTTTACTGCCTACCCTGCCGCCTCTACCGGCTGGCGGGGACCGGCCGCCGCCGCCGGCGCCGCCGCTGCCTTCGTGTTTTAATTTATCTGTCTTTATTCTTAATACATTATGTTTCCCACGAGCTTACAGTTTACGGCGTAGTCTAGATTAAGTACACATGGAGGTTTAATATTTAAAGAAAGTAAGGATGCCCCTATTCCGTCTCTTCGTCAGGCGGTTAGCTCGGGGCGGGGTCGGTGGGGGTGAAGGCGGAGGAACCTCCACAGCTGTCCCCGTGCCCGCAAAAGGATGCAAGGAAAATTGGCCAAATAAAGTTAGGTAAGATTCGTGTTTTTTGTTTTTCTTTGTTTTCTTTCCAGTTGGAGGAAATAATAAGAGTGAAAACTGTGTTGTTGTTGTAATAAAGTGCGTAAGGTAACTATGGTAAGTAATATGTTACGCTCACCGGAAATATGGATAATAAATATTTAGTCAGTCAGTCAGTCAGCGTGTTTGCGTCCACTGCTGGACATACGCCTCTCCGATCCTTCTCCAGTCCTCCCGGCCCTCAGCGGTACGGAACCACTGCTTTCCGCCGACGCACTTGATGTCGTCTTCCCACCTGGCGGGTGTTCTTCCCACACTCCGTTTTCCTGTCCACGGCCGCCAGTGTAGGACACGGTTACTCCGACGGTCGTCGTCTCTTCGGCTGACGTGACCAGCCCACTGCCATTTTAGCTTAGCCACCCGGTGTCCAATATCGACTACTTTAGTAAGTACAATAGTAAGACCTTAAATATTTTTTACTTACAGAAATTGCAAGAGCTGATGACAATGGGACTCATCACGAGTTAGCAAACTTCTTACGCACACACACACCCTCACACACCCTCACACACTCTCTGTAGAGGAAACATTCACCTCGGCCCACACCCGCCCCGACCTTCGCCCCAGAGGTCACGCAGCCGCCGCACCGCCAGGACCGGATCACCCACGGGCTCTCCCAACGCCCGCTCCAGGATAATTTGATTCGTATTACTAGATTAGGAATGTCATTCTGAGGGCGATTGAAACTCTATTACATTACTTAGAACCTCACCAATTCTCTGAGATTTCGCTGAATTTTAGAAAGAGGTTTTTTTTAATTTTGGTGACTATTCATGGCATAATGGATACGTTACCTCCATACTTACGGCAGCTTAAAGGCGACCCATATTTCAAAAACTCACACACTTATAATTGTACATGCATGCCGAACTTTATGTGATAGCGACGGGTGAGCGACCACGACGTTGGGTGCCGGTTCGCTACTTCCGAAAGAAGACGACTAACCCCTGATTTCACCACCTCCAGCTACCTGAAATCCGATAGTTAACTTTCAGTAACATTGCATTTTTATATGATGTAACCGAAAGATAACTTTGGGATTTTTGTAACTGGAGGTGGTGGAACCGGGCGTAAGGCCAGGACTTATCGAGTACCTGTTAAGCTTAGCGCACACGCTAGGTTTTTCCATTGGGTTCCCTGTTACGGTTCCCGTATAAGGGCGTCGGATCCATACAAAGAGTACCCGCACCAGGTGGTGCATTCTAGCCAAACTTATGTAAACACTTTACTGAATCATAGCTGAATCATAGCTGAATCAGTTAATTACTTCCGACCTATTCCTGCGGCATTTACTGAATCGCATACGGAAACGAATATGCTATTTTTCGTTATTCCCGAGGTTATTCCTCAACTCGGAAAGTATGATTTTAAATAGGACTGTGGCAGTGGGAGCTAGTGTAGTGCTATCTCTTTCTGTTTTTCAGTAATAGAAGTGCTCGCTCTAAGCTGCTAACGAATGGTAGCGCACGAAAACAAACACGACTCGGAGATTCGACTCATCGAAGATTTGTATTTCAGCTTATTCTGTGTTTGTTTACTGCTTATGGTGAACCTCACTGAAGTTTCAATTCTAAAAGTAAGTAACTAACGGAACAGTGGCCGTGAGGATATATTATGAACTATTAACATCTTCTTATTCTAACGTTTCGTTTGCCAAAATATTATAGCGTAATGTTTATAAATGCGTAGCGACACCGCGGCGGGACGGGGAGGAAGTCGGCGCTTCTTTCTGGGGTCGGCGTGTCGACGTCATTCTGCATTTCTTCGCCCGCTTAACCAGCAGGCGTGTGACGAGTTACACCACGAACGATGAAAAGCCTTACAAATGCCGGACAGGCCAGACCCGCAAATGGTTTCCAAAAATGTTTCCTAAAATCCCAAACATAACTGGCTAAAGCCGAATGCCTGGCAACCTTTGCCATTGCAGCTGCGGAAACAAGTACGAAATTATTCCACGAATGAATCAGTAAACGCAGCTGTCAAAATCTTCCCAGAATGCCAAAGTTTTCATCGTCCATACAAATAACAATTATTACATATGTAAACGTTTAATTCCGTGGCCACTCATTCCGTGTGGCGCTGCGATCGGTTTCTAGAATGCCAAAATAATGTCAAAGTAAATTCTTCTTCTGTTAACTCTACTGAATCCGCAATGACGGAATGCCAAGAATACATGCCCAGGTCTAACGGTCGGCCCGTGGATCCGGGCGAAATGCTCCCGTACGGTTAAACAACCGAATCAGGGAGCCGAAGACTTTTGCTTGCACGTGTCTCTAGGTCCCGCGCTTGCTCTTACGATAAAGTTTGCGACAAAGAACTATTCATATAATCATTAAATAACTCATATAATGTTCTTGGTAGAATTTTCTTTGAATCCTACGAGTAATTAAAATATGTACTAATTGTACAACTCGCGGTGTAAGGACTTGCCTTTCATGCAGGCTGCATATGCCGCTAGGTGACTCTCAGTTATTCTATTTCTTAACTTATCAAATTCAATTTAAGCTTTATTTATAACATAACTTCAGGTGAATACGCACTTAATGAATTATATATTTTTTTAAATATCGCCTTAATAAGCCTATTTTTCACATTTCTCGTTATTTCTTCTAAGTGGTAAGCATAAAATAAGCAAAAACGTATTTAAAAAGTATAATAATAAATAATAAATAAAAATATGCTAACAAAATGTTTCATTCCAAAAATCTAAAAACTCTATTTATACCTACAAAATGTTTAGAAATTGACCCCGAGAACATTTTCAAAGTTATCTGCTCTGTCGCACGTGTTATTTTCACCATATGTCGATGAAAATAAATCAGCACTTGCTGAAAACCAACCTAAATAATATTAACCATACGTGGCAAGAACAAGACAATATATATTGTCAGCGCTCTTTTATCTGACTGCTTTTATGCTTTCATACTGGAATTCTTGAATGTGAGAAAATCTTGAGAGCCGAAATATATTTTTCAGCACTAGTTGGACCACCACAAGCAACTGTTCGCTACCGACGACGCGACGCAACGTTTCACTCAGCACTCACGGGCCGGCCGCGGCGCCGCGGCGGAGGCGGCGGCGGTGCATTCACAGCAGCAGTGGACAATATTCTTCACAATGAGGACTTTTCAATAGCCTATTTTTAGCTATTTCTAGCCTTTTGCTAGCCTATTGTTTTCTACTGTCTCCGCCCAGCTATCACGACTTCATGTGAACAGGCATTAGATATTTTGAATTTTTCTTTTTCTCCTTTAAGTTTTCTTGATGTTTTGTTTTTTTAATATTATATAATTGTGAAAATTTTCCGTTTTCCGTGTTCCTGGACGACAACCGTAAGCGTCCGGCCTCAGTACTGGGTACTGGACCTATCAGTGCGCTAAAAATAAGATTACTCATAGGAAGACGATGGTGACTTTCTGGTGGAACAGTGCCGGACTTGTGCATCACAGCTTCTTATCGAATGGCAGATGTCACTGCAGAGAGAATCAGATGGAGAAGCTTGCAATTCATAAACCAAGACTGGTCAATAGTTCTTCCCCATTGCTTCTTCATGGCAACGCGCGAGCTCACACTTCACGACAGACCAGCGCAAAGCTACAGGAGTTACGGCTGGAAGCTCTCCTTCACCCGCCGGACTCATCGTACTTACCGTACCCAACGGACCATCCCCAACAGATTTTAACTTTCCTAATTAAAAAAAAATCAGTAAAAAAAAACCATATCCGACAGGCAGTACAAAACTCTTTCGCTGGTTTCATGGCCTCCAACCCAGCGGAAAGGGATATACTACCTGCCATTAAAATAGCAAAGTTGTATAAATACATTGGGCCATTTCCATCAAGTTCAATGTAGTTGTGCAATAATCATTTCATTTCATTTCATTTCATTTCCTACCACCTAGTAAGTAAGGAAGGGGACCTACAGTTTAACGTGGAATCCGAACCACGGCCAGCCTCTCTCAACGGTCGAATGGTCACCTATCCAAGACCAGACCGGACCCAGCGTTGCTAAACTTCGGAGAGCGATCGCCAAAGTGTCGCGCCACTGGGCCATTGAGGCTGACAAATATTGTTTTCTATTCTTTTTTATATTTGTAATTTTTTTGTTTAGTGTTATGTAGTATGTAGGTATTTAGGTAGAAATAAAAGTACAAGCTACACCTACCTAAATATTTACCATATAAGTGGTCGTTCTTTTTATATTGGTTTGTTTGTTTAGTTTGTAGAGTTTTCTTGTAAATATTTTGTTTTTACTGTGTAAGGTATTTAGTTTTATTATAAAACATATTTAAATTACAAATAAATTGCCTAAAATTCTATTTACATACGTTTTTCCGACCTGTTTGTTTATTAAATTTTTATTTTTGTGTTTTCTTTAAGCAGGTAAATGTAAGTAGCTAACTACTTATATTTCTTTCTTAGCCATAGGTGATATTAATCTAACTACTTGCAGCCCTTCGAGAACGTCTACCCAAGGCACCGACTTCAAGAGATGATTAAAAATTAAGAAATTGTACATAATTCGTTAGTATTAAAATAGCTTGTCGTAAATTAATTAATAGTAGCCAATTAATTTTTGCTTTTTAGTTCCGGGTTTTTTGAAGGCGGTCCTTTTTTTATTTAAATAATTTTATTTTTTGCTTTTTAGTGGCGACCTTTTCATCTTAACAAGAAGCCACTGAAAATTTTAATTTTCGAGGATAATTGGTTTCACAGATCTGTACATGAGTGGTTTTCACCTAAATGTGTTCATTTTGACCTGTTTTACCCCCCTAATAGTATAATTTCCAAAAATATTTCCTTCTTAGGCATTCCCATTTAAAACAAAACCTACTCTGACATTTCTGGGTTCAGCGGCTCTAGAGATAGAAATATGTACAATTTGCCCTCTTTTACCCCCCTTGAATACCCCCAACAGTTGAATTAAAAAAAACGTGTCATACTGAGTAATCTCACCCGAAAAGAAAGCTACTGTAATTAAAAAATCACATTTCTGGGTTCGCGGGCTTAAGAAATTCGAAGTTTGTTATAGTTAAGTACCAAACTACTATACCGATTTTGATAAAAAAAAATGGAACCAACGAGAAAGTACGCCCTTTCGAACAAAAAAATAATTTTCCAAATCGGTCCAGGGATCTTCGAGTAATTGGTGAAAGATTCCGACGAATTGATAACCTCCTCCTTTTTCAACCGTATTCAAAAAAGGAGGAGTTACCTCATAACTTTTGCCTGGGTGAACAAATTCAAATTCAAAAATTCAAAAATTATTTATTTGTTTCATAAATCAAGTAGGTGGTACAGTTATATAATCAAGAATAAATCAGGTTTTTTGAAACGTGCCATTGATGGTACTAATAGTTCCTACATCCTGTAAAAGAATACGATTCTGCACAACAGGGTGTAGGTTCCGTTGGACTTAGTTAGCAGACGGTAGCGAAGCACTATGTCATGTAATAGGCGTGGGTGTGTGTGTACATAGGTAAGGGTGTATGTGTGAGTGTGTATGTGCGGGGGGGGGGTGTGAGTGTCAGTAAGCGTGATAGGGTGTAAGAGGGTGAGTTTGTGTGTGGTGAAGGGGGATAACGTGATTTGTTATGTTATTTGTTGTAAGTATACTTGTGTAATTTCTAAATCTTTTTGTGTGTATTATATGTATTATATGTAGAGTATTCATATAACTATAGTTTCATATAACTATGTCAAATAGTTTTTGGGTATTTTGTATAGACAGTGTAAGAAGCCACTTATAAACAGATCTTTTGAACGCATGAATGCCTTTAATCTGTTTGATATTTCTAGTTTATTGTATATCTTTGGACCTAGCCAGTGAATTGATCTCTGAGCAAATCGTGACGTTACTGTAGGTAGCTGTAGGCTAAGTGTTGTTGCACGACGTGTTTCATGAGTATGATCAGTTTTTATAAATTTGTTCAGATTTGTATGTGTGAATATACAAATCTTATGGATAAACATTTTTTTCACAGTCATAGCCTGACATTCTTTAAAAAGTACTTCACTGGAATACATGTATGGTTTCTTATACATAACCATTAACACTGCCTTCTGTGCGACATCTAGTCTATCGATGGCTGATTGCATTGCACAACCCCATGCCAATACACAGTAGCTTAGTAGTGATTGGCACAGGATTTGAGTGTCGTTAGGTCTAGAACGTTTCTAGTCTGTTTAAATATATATATATATTAGTTTTCTGACTCGACAGGTTAACTTTTTTAAGTGATTGTGCCAAATTGAGATTCTCATCTATGGTAACGCCTAGATATTTAATATCTGCAACCCTATCGATCTGTTCACATGTACATTCCTGTTTTGTTTTTGTGGCATCACATTCGGGTTTATGAATTTTTAAATTAGTTACCATATTATTTTTCCCAGATTGTGTTATGGAGAACATCATAAATTTAGTTTTATTTACGTTTAAAGTCAGTAGGTTAGTGTCGAGCCATTTTTTTATGACCTTTATTCCAGCTTCCGATCGTTCGAATACGTTGGACCAGGATTCTCCCTCGAAAAGAAGTGCTGTGTTATCCGCAAACGTAAAAATCGACATGTAACCAATTTTTAGTTCACACAGATCGTTAATATAGACTAGAAACAGGATTGAACCCAAAATGCTGCCCTGCGGGACTCCGTAACTGATAGGTAGTGGAGTCCAATTTCCCCATCTACTTTAACGCTCTGTGTGCGGTTAGTTAAGCAGCTATGAAACCACTTTAGTGGAGTACCCCTTATTCCTATAAGCTCCATTTTTTTTAAAAGTCAACACGGTGTCGAAGGCTTTTGCTAAATCCAAAAAAATTGCTATGCTTTTTTTCTTTTTGTTTTATGTCGTCTATTATGGATTGGGTCAGGCCTGACACCGCGTTCTCTGTTGAAATGTTTTATCTGAAACCGTACTGGTTGTTTGAAAATATATGATTCCTATTTAAGTATATATTTAATCTTTTTTTAGGGTTCCGTACCCAAAGGGTGAAAACGGAACCCTATTACTAAGCCTCCGCTGTCCGTCCGTCCGTCCGTCCGTCCGTCTGTCCGTCTGTCACAGGGCTGTAACTCAGTAACCGTAACAGGTAGACAGCTGAAATGTTCACAGAGTGTGTATTTATTTTGCCACTACAACAACAAATAGGTAAGATTAAAAAATAATTAAAATTAAAGGGGGCTCCCATACAAAAAACGTGTTTTTTTTTGTTTTTTTTTACGATGGTACGGAACCCTTCGTGTGCGAGTCCGACTCGCACTTGGCCGGTTTTTTTTACAAATGTTTTCAATTATTTTTGACAGAATGCTGAGTATAGAGATAGGCCTGTAGTTGGTAATTTGACCTTGATCTCCGCTCTTAAATATAGGAAAGATTTTGATGATCATTTTTTAAAATGAAAGCTAGTGCTTCCCGAGTGGTTTCATTTTAATTTGGTTAAGTTGTGGCAATGATATCCATGAGAAAATCATATAAGTCTTAAATTTGTATTAGGATGTGCACGACAATTGGACGAATAACAATATAACGCCAACCGATTTCGGTGATTCTTTTTGTATTGGAAAGGACGTGCACAAATTAGTAAGTGTACTTCAGATTCACTAACAATAAACAAATAAAAAAAAAATACAAAAAAAAACCGACTTCAAAGAAAAAGCACTAAAAAGTAAAAAATCATTGCCATTTTTGTTGTTATGATTTTTGTTATTTTTTGAGTCGGTGTCAGCCAAGGTAGCCAAGGTTCTCTTGATTGGCGCAACGCGTGCCCGGCTGACGCCGATTAAAAAAATAACAAAAATCGTAAGTACAAAAATGGCAATTATTTTTTACTTTTTACTGCTTTTTCTTTGAAGTCGGTTATTTTTTTTTTGTTTATTTTTTTTAAGTCGGTTAAAAAGAAGGTCGTAGAATGGCACCCAGTTTCCGTTAAATGTGTTGGGCCAATTTCATGACTCTAGTTGTGGTATTTCATTCATGTCCTGTCACTTCAAAAAAAAAAGTTTGAAGTGATGGGGCGAAATGTCTGGTCAAACCTAGTCAACCACTTCCAATGAAGTAAAACGCAATCATGAAAATACAAAAAACAATTGAGCTAGCGTAGCTTATTTCGATAATAATTCAATAAGGTCATACAATTTCGGTGTCAATTTTATTCTCCTTTCCTCATTATGAAAAGCGTTATGGCATCGATCTTGACTAAAAACTTAAGAACTCTTGCCACGAGCGTCACGCCGCTCCAAATTGTTTTGTATTGTGTATTCGTCATCCATAGACAATACACTTGCACATTGGCCAGTTGCCAAGAATACACGTCCTGAACCGTCAATCTGCGGACGTAAGTTCGGAGCGGACTCCCTGGAGATTTAACTTTAATGGCCTTTAATGAGTGTTTTTAAAAAAAAAACCGGTACGGGTGGCTGTGATAAGTACCAAAGGTGCTCAGAAAAGCCAAATACACCTCGCCTCGCGAAACCACGCGCAGCGAGGCAGAATACTAGCGACTAGGGACTATTGGTGAGCTATCGAGCTTTGAGATTCATGAAAAGTACGCTTGTAGATTCCCAGGTTGTAGGTATGAGGAAAGGCTGGCGATCAGTTACATCATTCTTGGCGGTGCGGCAAAGAAATGAGTTTTTGAAAAGGTTTGTTCTCAAAAGCCACAACCACAAGGGGGTGCTCTGATTATCTGCGGCGGGTGCTCCGGATATAGGTAGGATGGGAAGGAAAAAGGTATGTAAGTTCTACAGAGCAACGTCCATGGTAATACCTGTAGAATAAACTGAGCGACCCCACACAACGTTGGGCGAACGATGAGTTGTGGGTCCCCAACAAGACGGGCCGCTTGGCGCTGAATTAAGTCCAATGACGCCAACAGATACTAGGGGCTACCTTTACGCATGTGGCTACAGTATTACATCCGTGATTTTTGCAGAAGTAGTAGTTGTACCGGTGAGAAAAACCTTCTGCGATGCATTTTTGGCCTTGGACTCAACGAGACGCCGAAAAGCCACGTCTGCAAGATGTTGCAGCCCAGTAGGTCCAGGAGACATGTACGAAAATGACTTGAAAACTTGCTACGAGTGTAAAGAGTTCAGCCTTGGCAGATAACACACAGCTTTAGGTCATGCGAGCGTTGAAGGCGACAAGGTTCTCCTGGCCCCAGTTGGCTACTCTCTCGAGAACAGTATTCACCTTATTTGATAAAGAATGTTGCGCCTCGAATACTGTCGTTTCGGCGTCACATGAAAAAATAATAATAATATTTGTATTTTATTTTTTAAACATCCTCTAATGACCCCAGTTTATTTAGTAAACGTTTATTATTTATCTTTCAGAAAGTTAATTTCTTAAAGAGTACAATGGAGAGTACAAACGCTTAATGCTGTACTTCGTAATTTTATTACTTCAGGTAGACCAACTTTGCTTTAAACAAATCGCCAAAATAGAGATTTATATTATGCTAGCATGTCCTTTTGGACTGATGTCGAGCTGAATTATTTCCTAGATAAAAAGTAGGTAGCCCAAAAGGCTGGTCAATAAATATGTTATTTATCTGCTACTTTTTAATCATAACGGGTGGAGCCGATATGCATTAATTAAATAAGAAATATTCTAACGTTCCCATTTATAATAACTACATAGGGCGCACTATAAGTTTCACTATAAGTTTTCGGAACTGGCCACTTAGCTAAATAATATCTTAAAAGTAATTAAGTAATTTGGTATTATAACTCATAGGGCCGTATGCCCGAAAGGGAAAAAAATCAAAATCATCGTCAGCTTAAACACGTCACTTTGTATGGACAGTATGGAAGGAACTCTATGCGGTTCACTGAAAGGGTATGCAATCGTTTCTTAGGCTATTTTGACTTGTTTGTTTTTTCTTACTGTAACTTGTTTTTGCATTGTGGCGTCATTTAAAAAAAATGCGTGTCTATATATCACCATATGATATTAACTTATGAAAATGTTCATAGCATTATTACCATACAAAAAACGTGATTTTTTTGTTTTTTTTTTCTACGATGGTACGGAACCCTTCGTGTGCGAGTCCAACTCTCACTTAGCCGGTTTTTTATTTTATTTCTTACTTTCGTACTTTCACGATAAAATGGATCTAAAACACGACAATTTTCATGCCCCGATTATGCATTCCTTCTATGCGATGGTACCTATGTATCATCCCAGGCGGAATGAACCCTACGAATGGTGTACAAAAGTTTTACGTGGCATACAAACCACAGCTAGCCTCAACATCGAACATAGTCACCCATCCGTAACTGGAGCGCACTCAGAGATGCCAAACGTAGATTCAATTCGCATATAAATCGGGCGAGTGGTTCGCAAGTTTTTTTTTTTTTTTGCGACCTGACATGGATGGCTAATATCACACAACTACCGTTATGATATCAGCCCACTATACACCACATTTCCGAAGGAATTTGGTGCCATGCCAGGACCTTCCCTGTATGAGCACGGCTACATTGAACTGGGTGGAAAACACGGACAATTTTTCATTCCAGCTTCTACCATCTTTTCATCCAATGCGATGGTACCTACCCGGGCGGGCTTAAACCCTACCACCTTGTAGGTGAAGGGACCTACAGTTTGACATGGATTCCGAACCATGGAGCAGCTCGCATTCGTGACCAAAATGCACTTATCGAACTCGGAAAGAGAAAAACAGTGGTGCAAGTCGATATTGAACCCAGGCCTCTGGTACGGTCGGCCAGTCCCCGCGCCACTAGGCTACGAGCAGCTCAAGTTATAAGCATTTCACCCCACTGCTCACCGCTCCGGTAATTTAGAGTGATTTCATGTAGCTTTTAAGTTGTGAGCAGAATCAGGCTAGACGTGGAAACCAAAAGGTCTATCGGATCCTAATTTATAAGCATTTCAAACCACTGCTTATTTGCACACCCCTCTCATAATTTTGCCTGATGCTAATTAGTCCTAAAATTGCGGGAATAATAAACCCATGCAATACAAATTAGGTACAATTAGGGAGTCTCGAAAGAAGATACATAAATGCAATCAGCAATAGCGCCATTTCTTGACCAAAAACATATGAACTATTCATTAAAAAACAGGTGCCTTTTCATATACCTAGTTTGAAGAAAATAAAAATGAAATGAAATGAGATAGTTCCCCATGCCTTATTTAATGCTGTTCTGGCCTGTACAAAGTTATTGTACACAGAAAGCAAAGAATATAAATATAAAGTTTTATAATGCTATAGTAAATAGTTGCGGCGAAAATATTTGCAGAATTTCGGTCTTTGAAAATATTTAATTTCACAGCGCCATCTATCGCGCCATCTATCGCGCCATGATCTTCTAATCGCCAACTACACGTGGCGCCATCTCTACCCGGATAGAATTTATTATTTTCTATGAGAGTACACGTGGCGCCATCTCTACCCAGATGTTTAGCTAGTTTGCAAATTTTGCTTCCTTTTCTTCAAATGTGATTTATGTTTTAAACGGATGTGTGTGTAATACTTTTTGATATTTGGTTTTCTCTTTTTTTTGTATTGTGTTGCTTATTTTTTTCTCTCTTTTTTGAATGTTTCGACAGGATTCGAAGGATTTGGTTTTTATTTTATTGTTTTAGGGACCAGACGTAAATCAGCGTTGCTGCTCACTAAGGGAAATGCAACTTATGGTGAGATGGTCCCTGTTATATTTATTATATTTATTATTTATGTTATAAATCTTACTGTCTATATGATGAATAAATGATTTTTGATTTGATTTGATAGTGAAAGCCGAGATATTAATAGATACGTGTATATCTATTAAGTCTCATCCATGCTATAATTATATGCGAGACCCCATAAACAATAAAATGTAAAAAACGGAAAAAAAATTGAGGCTATCAGGATTTGAAACTAAAGAACAAAAAAAACGTATAGAAGAGTCGGTAATTCGCCCTGCGCCATCCGCTTTCTGACATTCAGTGCGAAAATAGTGAATCGTTTCTATTTTAGAGAGAGCGGTCAAAATGACGCCGCCAGTAACGCCACCATACGCAACGGAATGGTATTAATTTTGTTTGAGAGTAATTTCATTGATATTGCTCAGCCCTTAGGATATTTAGCGTGATGGTATGTACCTTAAAGCGTTCTCCGCGATGTTCTCTTGAAATTGGTTTTAATCGCATCTTGATCTGTTCTGTGGTTACGGAGATTTACTCTCGCATGTGGACAGACGTTTCCTTTTATATAAGTAGAGATTTCTTATAATTTCTTGGTAGTCCACAATATAAACCAAACAAAATCACAATAATGTTTATGTAGTGATTTTCGATTATCAAAACTATTGTTTTTCAATTTGGACAAATATAAAGGGTAAGATTATACATGATATGCGAGTATCACACAAAATAACGTAATTACGTAAAATATCCTGAGAAATAAACGAATATCTGAATGGGGTCACTACAACGAGTAAGCAAGACAAAAACGTACGTGAATTACCTAAGTGCGAAGCGTTCATGTTCACTGCACCTCCATCGTTATTAGTACAGCTCTACGTATTTACGACCCCATTAGGGTTATTAGTTTTTTTAAGAAGATTTAGAAATCATCAAACTGAAAACTAATTTAGCTCATCGCTATGAAACTATGTGATGGTCGTCACTGTAGTAGTTGATGACAAAAATAATATATTCCGGGAGGTCACGACATTTTTGGTCACGATAAGGTAAATGGCTGAATCTGGGTTCACATGTTAGAGACCAACCCTCTGATGCTAAATATGTCGGTCTGCCTGCGCCAAGTTGTTGCGTTATCTAGATTGGCTATATAAAATAGATACTGGTATGTATCTGCTGATGAATATACTGATTGTCTGGAAACATTGATACCTATTAATTATACAACAATAACCAGTCGGTTTTATGATTAAATACTTAAATATACCTTAAGTTATATCTGTAACATAAATTGCCTATAACTACGAAATGCAACCGAATATTTGTTCAGTTTTTATATTGCTAAGCAAGTATGTACTGATACTTTCATGCTTCGTTATTTGCATCCATTTATCTTATCATATATATTTTTTGTCACCATAACAACTTTTTCAGGCGCCTTATATACGTAACGCAACCACTTGAAACAGACAGACTAACACATTTAGCTTCAGAGAGTTGGTCTTTATCCTGTGAACCCAGTTTCAGCCGTTTACGTTATCGTTACCATTTTTGTCGCGACCTCCTAGTCTAATAGTATTAAAACTAAATGTGCATACTTGCATTATAGTAAGTGAGACCGCACAGTGACTATGCGAATACACCTGATATGATCAGCTGTTTTAATTGAGAAAAGTTTCTTAATACCAATATACGAATAGCTTCACCCGTACCTACAAACGTGCAATTGCGTTGAATGTATCTATTTTAATTAATAACCAATCCTCGGCAGGAAAACAAGGGAACCTGTAACCATCAATTGTATAATCTATGTACACTATCTGTTTGGCAGTAACTTGTCAATACATAATTGCTTTATTTCACTTAATGAAAGAGCGAGCGAAGACCATCACCAAATAAACCAGACAACGTTTCGATAAATGCGATATTTGTGGTACAAGCCAGGAAGAGCTTAAAGCACCTGCATAGTTTATTTTGTTTCTAAATGAATATGGTGTGATGGTGTGAACCATGGTTTTTTTTTCCTAATAGAACCTCTACTTGCATATCCTTCTATATATACACGTAAGAAAGGGAAAGGGAAAAACAAGGGTCTTCAAGCCGACATGACTTTTGTAAATAATGCATTTATAATTAGCGTTTCGTAAATCTCTATACGTCACTATTTTGCAAAATCATTATAATTTGTACATTTTTCTCGATATAACTACGAAACATTTTGGTAAAATATCGCTACAGTTATACGTCCGACCCATAGTAGTTTAATAGAAAGTAGCCTCTCATTTTGACATATTCCTTCAAGCAGAAAACACGCTCCGCTGCGTCGCCGCCAACGCCTCCCCCCCGCCCCCTCGCCCGCGCCCCGGAGCGCCGCAAGTCATAAGACCCTCCGCCAGTGTCGTCTGCGCGAGGAAATAAAGTGGTGAGGTTAAATCCGAAGTGTTTGTCGTGTCGGCGCGGCGGAGGCGTCCAATTCGGTCGCGACAGTCGGGTCGGGCCTCCCTTCCTCCTCCCCCCACGGCCGCCGGGGGAGGCCGAGCCCGGGACACTGGACACCCGACCGGCCGACCAGCGCGGCCGCTCAACTTCTCTTGTGACAGGTTCCTGAGGGCTTCCTGTCGAACTTGCGGGTTATTTCGCTGTTACAAACACGTCCTCACCCGGTACATTAAGGAAGTTGAAGGCTGCGAGGTGGAAAAGGGTTTCGTAGCTGCCATGTCGTGAGAGGCGGCCATATATGAAAGGATGTTCTGTGATTCCACTAAGCCTTTTCCATTTTTAAGCAAAGTGCATATCTTTGCATACATATCTCGGCGTCCGAAATACAGGGCATGCATAAGGCAGAAACCAAGAGTTCCAGTGTTGTCCGAAATCCAAAAGTTTTAGATACCCTCCCCACCATACGCTACACTGTGCCTTTGTGCGAAGTCATCTGGAGTATGCGTCACATTTATGGAACCCCAAATATGGTATTTATGTAACTCTAAAAAAAATTTAAATTCTTAATGATTACCCGTATTATTCAGCATTTAAACGATCGTTCAGGATAGTGCATACTAGAAGCTGCTTCCTTTTTCACACAGGAGAGACATGTTAGAATTAACTCGCTTGCTTAAAATAGGAAACGGATGTATAGATTGCCGAGTAGTCGCGACGTATTATTTCTGCTCTTTGTGCACACGTCTTACAAACAAAACTAGTACTTCTGGCGCACTAGTCAATTACTCAACTAAATAAACGACTAAGTTGAACTATCCTGCATAAGTCCGAGTTCGCTCAAGTGTAAGTTTGTTGAAGCTTTTTCTTATAGTACCTTTAGTAATACTTAATTTACTTAATTTGTTCATGTATTACACACGTTTTAGATTACCGCGGTCGTTAAACATGTTGGCAACTGCCTCCTCGACAACGGGCTGAACGAAGTCTCTTGTGGCCGCGCCGCGTGAACACCTGTGCATATTCCATATTATGTCTCCTCAATGCAATCCAAAGTGTTTGATTTACCGGCCCGTAACACAAACAACTTAGTGACGAACTATTTTTTTTGCCGAACAACCTTCTGAGTTCCGAAAGTAAATTGCAACAACAAAACATTCATAGACGGCATCAAAGGTTTTTTTTATGTAGCTGGGCAAGGATGGCTAATACCAAACTGACCGTCAGATATTAACCTCTCTCACCTCATGGCAGGGCCTTCTCTAAATTGCTCGGCTCCGTTGAACTGGATGGAAAACACAGACAATGTGCATTGCCGTTTCGACCATCGTTCATTCAATGCGATGGCACCAAACTGGGCAAGATTAACCCTACCTCCTAGTAAGTGAGGAAAGGAACCTACAGTTTTACGTGGAATCCGAACCGCGGCCAACCGGAAACGTTGAGAATGGTCACCCATCCAAAACCCAACCGCGTTCAGAGGCGCTTCACCCAGCTTATCGAATCGCAAAGCGTCGCGCCTCTGGGCTACCGAGGTTGACAAGCCAAATCCACCCCACCGTGCGAAAACACGCTCAGCGGGGCACAATACCAGGGCGTGTATTCTTGGCATTCAGTTATTGCGGATTCAGTAGAGTTAACAGTAATGTCAAAGTAAATTCTTCTTCTGTTAACTCTACTGAATCCGCTATGACTGAATGCCAAGAATACACGTCCAGCTGATTTGCGAAGTATCGCTAAACTATCAAGCTCGTTTAAATTACGTTCGAAGACTCTCAGGTTGTAGGTATGAGGAAAGAAACCCGCAGGCAGACAGTTCTATATACTGGCGGTGCGGCAGAGAAATGAGTTTGAGAAACGGTTCATTCTCAAAAGCCTTATGTCAACCACAATTGGGTGCTCTGATTCTCTGCGCCGGGTGCTCCGGATAAAGGTTGCTAGATGGATATAAGGGATGCAAGTTTCGAATTAATTTTATTCGATTGATAATAATTTCATGTTGGAAAGAATCAAACGTGTATCCTGCGTGTATCAGGAATTAGTAAAATATTGTAACTGGCGTCCTTTTCAGTTAAACATATTAAACTTGAGCGAAGGAAAGATGAAGGTTTCCTCCCCCCGCCCGCAGCCTCACTTCAGACATTTATCAGAGGCCCCAAGCTGGACCCATATTTTTGTCGAAACTCTTTTTTTATCGAAGCGGGTGCAATTAAAGTTGGAATTTGATGAATGTGGCGTCGCGCAAGAGGGTGGAGGAGTGAGGCGCGGGTGAAGGAAGGGGTGGGGGGGGGGTGAGTTAAGATCGCTTTAATATTGTAAAACCCGTATTATTGTCAATTATTTAAATTTCTTATAATACCTATCTATTCATACATCAATTTAAAAAAATCGGCGAAATGTGTGTTATTCCATAATTTACGAACGACTCGACCAAATTGGATAATTCTTATTTTGTTGTGTTCGTTACAACCATGGAGGTGAAGAAATAACTGGAGAAATAACGTCCATACAACGAGCGCGCAAAAAATGACGTAACGCAACTTACAACATTTTATTGCCGTACAAATTTGTAGCGCAATGATGAAAACGGAGAAAAATTCAATTTTAAGTCTCCCAAATTGGTAGGTAATCCGATAAAGATAAGAATTATTTTTTAATAAACCAGATGGTCGTTACGTCATTCCTCATTCGTGATGATGACAGCGAGTGCCGAGTCAAAAATATCTAATAAATACTGGCTGAATCCGGCCGTCAAACCCATTGAAAACTACATGAGTTAGAAAGATGTTATGCAAACCATAGCCAACAAATAATTTGGTTGCAAAAATTTGCAAAAATATTGCTCATTAGAGCAACGTGGTGGCAAGTGACCCAGCTTCACTTGCCACCAAGCGGCGCTGAGCGGGATGAAAACATCACCGTCCATGCATCCATTTGTAAATTGTTGTTCGTAATTACTTTTCTGAAATAGTGAATTACAAACAAATATTTTGAAAAGGCGTTTTATTTGCATGTTCTTATATGTATATGTAATACATCGTAATAAGAAAATAATGAAAGAGAATCTCCAAATATAAAAATAAATTAAGGCGATTACATAGCCTATGTATATTGGGTTTGTGACTTCGGTTTTTTTATTAAACAATTATGTAAAGTTTGTAAACTGCCTGAATTCGATAATTTTCTGTATCTAATGGATACGACTTTACCGTTATTTCATTAATTTGAGTTTCAGCGACAATTGAATTTGAAGCTAGTTAGGTAATCAGATTTTGAAAATAATTAGAAAAAGGTTTTTTCAAAATCTGATTACCATTCCTGCATTAATTCAAAGATTTATTCGGTAGAAATGCTGTTTCATCAGAATTTATAGCGAGAAAAGACAATGACTAACAAATATACGTAAGTGTGTGAAATGCATTCTCTGTTAAATGCGCCAATGTAGCACTAATCCCGTATTTAAGCCTAACTGGACACTGGCAAAATTTTCTAAAAATAGGACAGAGAGGCCTTAATTCGAAACAATCAATCAATCAACATAAGTATAGTTTTAGTTTTTAACCGACATCACACACTAAAAAGTGGAAAATACCCGATTTTTGGGGTCGGTGCCAACCAACCAAAGAATAACACCAATATGTCACCGACCCAAAAATGGGTGTTATTTTCCACTTATTAGTGTTTGAATTCGGTTTTATTACGGATCCGTACCCAAAGGGTGCCAACGAAACCCCAATACTAAGCCTTTGCTGTCCGTCCATCCATCCGCCCGTCTGTCCCTCCGTCCGTCCGTCTGTTACAGGGCTGTATCTCATTAACAATAATAGGTAAATAGTTGAAATTTTCACAGATTGTATATATTTATGGCCGCTATAACAACAAATAGTAAACATTTTGAAATATTAAAAATTAAAGGGGGAGCCCCCTTACGTGATTTTTTTGGGTGAAATCATGTAAGATAGTACGGAACCCTTCGTGTACGAGTCCGACTCGCACTTGGCCGGTGTTTTGGTTAGTGATTCCGGTACAGGCGCACTCCTTTCAGGTACTAACTTTACGTAATTATCTTGACCTTGAACTTTACGTAAATATCGAATAGACTTGCGTTATTTGAGTGCTCCAAGCAGAGTGCCCACTCAAGTCCTCAATGGCTTTTCATAAGGTATTTTTATTATATTTTGTCTTAATGATGGATGCCAAATTTTTCAAAATGTTTACCAAAATAAGTTGGCACTGTTTGCTACAAATACGCAATTATCTTTTAAATATTCGTCAAATATCATTTCATAATGCTAGATTCAGTATATTATCAATATAAGGTACAACTTTTTTGTAAAAAAAATTATTAGGTCAACATTTTATCGTGCATATTCAGACTTATGTATATTCAAATAAGAGTTTTATTTTAGGCTGGTTCGTGCAAATAACATAAAATATAATTTAAGAAGTATTTCTATGGGTAAGCATAAATCCAGCAGTAGACATTTCAATTCACAGACAGACATACTAATTGCATGCTATATAATATCTATTTCTGGCTAAATAGAGGAATTCTGCAAAGAAATGAAAATAGGTAGCGAATTGAGATTATTTTGAGTTCGTGTTGATTGATGGCATAACACCATCCCCATAGAAATATTTTCAAGTGAAATATCCACTATTTCGAATATTTAGCGTATACTTACAGGTAATATGATATTCCTGAATGTTTTTTATGTCTCGTCAAGTTGTTTATGCATCATTTTACAAAGCATGACGGCATATTCAATTACAATTCGATCTTACGTCAAACTCGCCCGCGACAGCTAGCGACGCAAGACTAAAATGGCCGCAGGTTCTGTCAAGATGACACGCCCCCCGCGGCACAATTGTGATAAGGCCATTTTTTTAGTTCCATTCGTTCTCCTGTTATTTCTTCACCTCCATGGTTACAACAAGGTTCATAAGAAAGAAAATTTGAGAAAAAGTCGGACTCGCACACGTATGTATAAAATTTACCTAAGTAAATTACGTTTCTTGTATTTTTACTATTTGTTGTTAAAGTGGCAACAGAAATACACACACTTGAAAATTTCAGAAGTCTACCTATTACGGTTTATGAGATATAGCCCTGTGACGGACGGACGGATGGACGGGCAGCGGAGGCTTAGTAATAGGGTTCCGTTTGGCACCCTTTGGATACGGAACCCAAACATTCGGAAAATTGGATAGTATTTTTAGATGAAAAATTTAAACAGTAAAAACGTTCTGCTATCACATGGAATATGACGTTCAGTTTGACAGTACTATTGTCACAACTTATCATTCCAACAACAAATGTCGCATTGAATATTGGTATTTTGCGAAAAACAATTGAAATTGTAATCTATATTACATTGGGTTGTTGCATAGAAGCTTAGACCTAGCATGCGCGCGCAGCGCGCTTACTATTTCTATGCTTAGAAGGGTTGTTGGTGGTGATCATACTTTGATGCATTCAAAACCATTAAGTTGATTGATTTGCTCTTTAGCAAAGATGGAATTGATTTCAATTCGTGGATTAATTTATTTAGGAAAATGTCATCAGCGATGCGCCGAATTATCGATTTAGAGAATCTTTTCATGCGTGCTAATCTAATAAATGTGAAATTAACTTGGTCACTTTCACATTGTATTATTTGTGTTTGTTGGACGGATCTTAATAACATTTTGCAAGAAAGCAGATTGTATCCTGCGGAAGGAGATAGCCTACCTTTTGTCTTAAACGTGTTAAAGGGGGTAACATAGGGTATGGTTTTCATATCCATAGATGTACAGCATTTTTTCTTTGTGTAAAAGGTAGTGCAGATATAACTTTGAAAGGAAAAACAAATACGTGACAATACGAGCAATATATTTGTTGCCGAGGTTATTAATGACAGGATGGATGTTGACCGGACGCGGGAACGCAAAATCAAAATATGTAGTATATATAGGCCGAATTAGGAATATAGTTCATTTGTACGTATGTTCTCTGATGCCGATGAATGTGCCGATGGTTGTGTACCACAGACATCTCATTTTAGCACTTTGTACCAACCCATTATGTTTATGGTTTATTCATCATCCGTAGACAGTACGCGGCACTCGGATTTGTCCGTTCAGCAATTCCCGCGAAGAACAACTGGCAAGAAACTCCAACTGCTATGCAAGGAATGTGTGGCTAATGTTAAAATATGACACACCTGAGTGCAGTTCACTGTCTACGGATGATGAATAATCAATAAATAAAAAACAAAAAAAAGCATTGTAGTCTATCAACGCGACGTTTACTTCATTTTTTTCCTGTAACTGGACATGGGTGGCTACCACACCCACCATGATGATATTAGATACAAAAGGTAGCTCAACAAACCGCACTCCTACATTCCCGAAGGAATCAAGTACAATGCCAGGGAAGCACGACTATATTGAATTGCGTGAAAAGCACGGAAATTGTTCATTGCGTAGTAGTAAAGAACTAACAATGAACAAAAATAAAGGCTTTCTGTGCTTTGATTTTTTTTTACGTGACGACATGGATGGCTAATACCACACCTTCTGTCATGGTATTAGCCCAACACACCTGGGAACTAGGTGCCATGCCAGGACCTTCCTTACATTGCACGGCTACATTGAACTGGATGGAAAACACGGACAATTTTCATTGCCGCTTCGACCATCGTTCATCCAATGCGATGGTACCAACCCGGGCGGGATAAACCCTACCACCTAGTAAGTAAGGAAGGTGACCTACAGTTTAACGTGGAATCCGAACCACGGCCAGCCTCTCTCAACGGTCGAATGGTCACCCATCCAAGACCAGACCGGACCCAGCGTTGCTTAACTTCGGAGAGCGATCGCCGAAGTGTCGCGCCACTGGGCCATAGAGGCTGACAAAAATATGATTTACTATTAATGTTAACGCTAATCTATGGGAAAAGAGCTATTACCATTAGGGGACGTAATGGTAATATTATTCGTTTATTAGTAATAAACGAATTTGCAACTATTTTGTCTGATTAGTCTTTAAACACACGTTCACGTCCATTTAGAATTCGATGTCCCTTCGTGCACTCGATCTTAAGTGCCAGTAATATAAACTGGTACAAGTGTCTGAGGATACGGTGTAGTTTTCGATACGATGCCCAATAAACCCTGAAGGAGTGGGGACGCCACGCGCCTACCCCGCTATATCGTTGTCTATATCGTTATCAGCAAACGCACCCTACTGCCCTATGCCCACTTTTGTGGCTGAAATATCAGTGACCTTCGCCGTTCGAGGTGGCGTAAGGGTGAGTGGTAATTAAAAACAAACAAACGAGACGAATAAACACATCGAATTAATATTATCTATCGAGACACGCACGCAATTGGCATTGGCTCAGTGTAAATACCGCACAGTAGGTAGGTACTAGTATTTGTGAAATATTCTTGCGAATTGTGTGATTATTTTGCAATTTCATACAAAATTAGCGCTTCATAAATCTAACTTTTTCTCAAAAACTATGATGTTTTGATCAAAAGTATTTATTTAGTTAGTTTACAGTGAATGGCAAGATAAATATGATACACTAGGAGGTCGCGACAAAAATGGTAACGATAACGTAAATGGCTGAAAGTGGGTTCAGGGGATTAATACCAGCCCTCTGAAGTTAAATGTGTCGGTCTGCCTATTCCAAGTGCTAGCGTTACGTAGATAAGGCGTCTGAAAAAGTCGTTATGGTGACAAAAAATATATATGATAAGGTAAATGGATGCAAATGACAAAGTATGAAAGTATCAGTACATACTTGGTTAGCAATACAAAAACTGAACACATTTTTGGTTGCATTTCGTAGATATAGGAGATTTAGGATACAGACATAAGTTTAGGTATATATAAGTATTTAATTAAAAAACATAATGGTTTTTAGTGCATTATTAATAGTTATCATTGTTTCTAGATAATCAGTATATTCATCATCAGGTACATACCAACATCTATTTTATATAGCCAATATATAGCAACCACTTGGCGCAGGCAGACCGACATGGTTGGTCTCTAACATGTGAACCCAGATTCAGCCATTTACCTTATCGTGACCAAAAATGTCGTGACCTCCCGGAATATGACATTCATAACGACGTTAAAGCCAAAAATGAAAGTTTAGAGGATAATGAGGTGATTAAGTTCCATTCAATGGCACGTAGCTGTCTCCTCAGTCAAATTAAGAAATAAAAATCTGGAGTTTTGCACATTAAATAAATCAAAGGAGAGAAAAGTCGTAATTTTTTTTTGATAACTAAAATGATATTCATAATATTTAACATTTTGATATACATTTTAAGATGCTTATATAATGGATATGACTCGTCAATTTAAGAAAAACGTCCGGACGTAGCTCTCAGTTGATTTATTGAATGTGCAAATTTTCAGACAGATAAATCTTAATTGAACTGCGGAAACACGCACGATACGAGCCAGTGTATGGAACTCAATCATCTCATTATCTTTTTAGTAATATATTGGTTCCTCAATATATTATTTTTAACCGACTTCGAAAAAAAGGAGGAGGTTCTAAATTCGTCGGAATCTTTTTTTTTCTCTTTTTTTTATCTATGTTTACCGAGTACTCGAAGACCCCTGAACCGATTTGGAAAATTCTTTTTTTTGTTCAAGAGGGTATACTTTCTAGTTGGTCCCATTTTTTTTAATCAAAATCGGTTCAGTAGTTTGGTACTTATGTATAACAAACAACGAATTTTCGGAACCAATGTTCCCAGAAATGTGATTTTTTCTTTACAGTAGCTTTCTTGTAGGGTGAGATTGCTCGGTAAGAGAGGTTCTTTAAATTTCACCGGACGGACGGACGGACGGACAGGGTAAGTAATAGGGTAGTAATAGGGTTCCGTTTTTACCCTTTGGGGGTTTTTACCCTAAATCCCGGCCAAGTGCGAGTCGGACTCCTACACGAAGAGTTCCTTACCATAGTACAAGATTAAAAAAAAAAAATTATATGGGATTCTCCATTAAATTTGTATTATTCTTAAATACCTAGGTATTTGTTGTTGCAGCGGATGAATAAATAGATACTCAGTAAACATTTCAGCTGCCAACCTATTAAAGTTCATGCGATGCAGCCATAGGACGGAGAGACGGACAGCGGGGTTTAGTAATATGGTTCCGTTTGGCACCCTTTGGGTACGGAACCCTAAAAGTGTCAACGAGCCCGGCTCTTTACATACACTCACGTTGAGTGTACATTACACGTCTCTGTCGAGAAACTCCCGGTGCAGGAAGGAGGACGGGCGCCACCCCCTCGCCCCTCACCCCTCGCCCCCGCGCCCCCTCGCCGCGCCGCCGCTGCTTCGCTCCTGTCGTCCGAGTGAAATATGGCGCAAGGTCGTTATCATATTTCCCCAGTCAACTTCACAACTCGCCGCCCCTCGACACCCCGCTGCACGCGCCGCGCTGCGCCGCACCGCGCCGCACCGCGCGACACACGGCGGCGGTAGCGGCGGCGGCGACGGCGCGGCGGCCCCGCGGCGGTTTCATAGCTTCACAAAAGCAAACTGTTCAATTTTATGCATTCAGCGGCGGGCGCTTTGTGTGTGTCCGTCGGTTTGCCCCCTCCGTAGCGCCACCTGCACAACGGTAGAGTACTATCACTTATTCTGTGGTACTATTACCTATTGCGTGTCCTCGTCTGGCTCCTCATTTAAAATTCTAAAGATTTCTTCAAATATTTTACGTCTATACTATGTGCGTTCATCAAATTTCGATTGGGACTAGCCTCAAGCGGCTTACAATATCAATTTCATGTAAGCCGCTGGTGCGTAACAAAAAAAATTTCGCTTGATAAAAAAAATTGACAAATTATCTTATTCACTTGGAGTAAGACCCCAATTGACTCTCAATACCATATCGACAACTTTGAATTATCACTTGTTTTAGTAGTTCGTGATTTGGGCATATATTTAGAATCTGATATTTCTTTTAAATTGCAGATTGATAACCTCATCACTAGGGCTAACAAATTAATTGGACTTATCTTTAGAGTTACAAAGCCTCTTAACAAAATTGAGAGTCTGCTCTTACTTTATAACTCTTTGATACGGAGCTTGCTTGAATACAGCTGCGTCATTTGGAACCCTCAATATTTAACATACATAGAAAGAATCGAATCAGTACAAACCAAATTCGTAAGACTATTTGCTATCCATAGCTATTTGGACCGGCTAATTTTTTTCGGTATGCAGTCTCTAGAAGGTCGTCGGAAAATCGCTGATCTAATTTTATTGACAAAATTTTAAATTGTAAATAGATTCTGCAGCAATAAATGATATAAGCTTTCACGTTAACATTACGTCATTAAGAATGCCTGAATTCTTTAGAACTAGTTTATATAAATCAAATATTTCTTCTACCAATCCTGTCGCAAGAATCTTTATAATAATTGTGAAAATATTTGCCTGAATAATCTCGATGTATTTCACGACAGTTATTCATGTTTCAGAAGTAAATGAATAAAGGTTTTTAAATAGTGTTCTCCAAACAGTACAAGTATATCTACATCCATCGTTTAGCGTCCTATTAGAGTTAATTATGTTTTTGGATGCTGTGCAAACTTTTAATTGGGGCACAGTCACTTACTCTTGTATACTTTTATTCATTTACCGGTTGTTGTATTGTCTGTGTCCTGTAAGATTGGCAAATAAAATAAAATAAAAATAAATAAAATAAGACATAATATCAATAGCGATAAAATTAGTCTGGCTATTCAGCGTGGAAACGCAGCTAGTGTTCTAGGAACATTAAAAAAAGACGTTGCAGAGGAATATTTGGTTATAGTTATTTAAATTTTTGTTATTAAATATTGTTTTCGATTAAATTGTGTTACGCATGTAGATATCAAAGCGATAAATAGGTCGCAAATAATGCTGGAAATTAATTTCTCACATTTTTGTATTTTAAAAATGGCGTTTGTAATGAAAACATATTATTAACTTTGTTTTGTTATGTATGATGGACAACTTTATAATGTTATAAGTTCACGGGTCTGATTTAATTAAAGCTTTTGTTTTTCTTTTTAGGGCATCTAGATAAATGCTTGTTTGTAAACAGGTTTTTTAACCCTTTTTTTTTATTCTGTGCCAATGTTGACATCTGCCTCGAACGCGTTATTCTGCGCGTTTAATTGGCAACACTTCCGCCTAGGCCAGAGGTTCTCAAACTATTTTTGTCTACCGCCCACTTAGAGAATCCATTATTTTTCACCGCCCCCTAAAATGTTTAGCTTTACCACAGCCTATAAATCACAATCTCAATCATTACTTTAATAAATGTAATTATTTATTTATAGCGTGCCACATGAGTTTACTATTATATCTTGTTTCCGAGTTCCAATGAGATAAAATAAACGAACAGCCTCAGTGGCCCAGTGGCGCGACACCTCGGCGATCGCTCTACGAAGTTAAGCAACGCTGGGTCCGGTCTGGTCTTGGATAGGTGACCATTCGACCGTTGAGAGAGGCTGGCCGTGGTTCGGATTCCACGTTAAACTGTAGGTCCCCTTCCTTACTTACTAGGTGGTAGGGTTAATCCCGCCCGGGTTGGTACCACCGCATTGGATGAACGATGGTCGAAGCGGCAATGAAAATTGTCCGTGTTTTCCATCCAGTTCAATGTAGCCGTGCAATATAAGGAAGGTCCTGGCATGGCACCTAGTTACCATGTGGTGTGTTGGGCTAATGCCATGACAGAAGCTGTGGTATAAGCCATCCATGTCCAGTCGCATAAAAAAAACATTTAGCAATAGCTAAATCTCGCAACAGCAATAGATGTAGTGTAATAGGTAGGCAGGTAATAAATAGTAGAGTAGGTAGGTAAGAGCGGCTCGTAGCCTTGTGGCCCCGCGCCCTAGCATACCAGAGGTCTGGGTTCAAATTCTCGCCTGTGCACCACTTTCTTTCGTTTGCATTTCGTCACGAATGCGAGCTAATCCATGGTAAGGAATCACCTCCGGTCCTCCACCTGACTGTAGGTCACCGCTACAACCACCCGCCCGGCGCGCGCTAGCACCGAGACGCGCGCCTTTCTTCTGGACGCGACCTGAAGGCCTATTCCTGGAATTCCGTAATCAGGAATCAGGAATCCTGAGTCTAGAAAAACGTTTTTATAGCGGTTTTCAAAGCGTTTTTTTTTTCACGGAAAACCTTGATTAAATTGAACTACTATGCTTCGGCATCCTTTCGTCAAGAAAATCGTTTTGAAAACCTGATTACTGATTACAGAATTCCAGGAATAGGCCTGATGAGGGCTTCCGCCCCCGGAGATCGTCGATCTCCGTACTTTCACCACGAGACACCACGATTCATGCGGTCGCACGAACACACAAAATCCCTATTCCCTTGAATCCTGCGCTCTTACAACTATCAATCCGACAGTATGTAGGTCTCGTTTCACTACTTAACACTGTCCGTGACTAATTATTTATTTGACACATCAATTTTATTTATAAAAATTGCATACTTTGCCACCCGGAGAGTTGAAATTACTAAACAAACTCAGAACTATCTTGAGCGGCTCGTGGCTCAGGGCCTTCTAGATGATCTGGGTCCCAAAGATCTGGGTTCAATGCCCAGATCCGTTCATGCACCAATTTATTACTTGAGTTGGATAAGTGCATTTCGTTACGGATGGGAGCTGTTTCATGATTCGGATTCATTGTACAATTTTAGATCCTCTTCCCCTAATAGGTGTTAATAATAATAGGTGGCCCGCCTGGGTTGGTACAACCGCATTGGATGAAAATATGGTCAAAGCGACAGTAAAAAATTGTCCGTGTTTTACATCCAGTTCAATGTAGCCGTACATTGAAGGAGCAAAGGGAGGTCGTGGCATGGCACCTAATATCTTCGGGAATGCGGTTTGTTGGGGTAATATCATGACGGTGGGCGTGGTGTTGGCCATCCATATCCAGTTACGTAAAAAATACTCGACCAAGCCTCAATAACCACCTGTACCTCAAAGTAGTCAATAGAGGAGATAATATGATCGATTTGCATAACTATGGCGTCATGCCTGAAAGATAAAGAGATATATATAAAACATCAGACATTTTCACTCGTTTATTGAACATTTAAATTAAATTAATATAATTTATTGTCTTCCAAATATTCATAACTTAAACATATTTCTAACATACAGTTTTAATAATTTGCAAAATATGTACAGTGACGTATAAATAATGTACAGAATGACGCCAATACATACACGAGATCTACTAAAGTAAATCTGAATCTGAAAGTGATTGCCGCAATTTCGTTTATCGATGGAACACAAGATTGCTTTGTTACATACGATTTATTTACATACAATTTCGTTACATACAATTAATTGGCTTACTTCATTGTCTTGGTAGCAAAAATTAAATTCGACGATCGTAGGTTCGAATCTTGCTTAAGCCAAATATACAAACCAATATTTAGTAAGCGTATATTTAGAAAAATCAGATGCTTTATCCTTACTTAGGTACCTAACCTTTAACCATTGAAAACACCCGATAATAATTTGCAATTTCATATTAAATTTCTAGTTTTTTCTCAAAAAGTATCAATTTAGTGCACAACTACTTAAGTGTAATGATATTTTTTTCAGATTGTTCAAACAAGCGATTTATAGGAAAACAATTCGAGACACTATGCGTGTGACGAATAGACACTATAGCGTCGCTTTTTTAGCTTTTTGCAACGGAACCCTACAAAGATATAATTGGACATTTTGATAATAGATATGCAGTTTTAGAAATATAAATACAGGGAGTTGGTTTTAGTCCTATTATACCCTAGTGAGGGTCAAGAAATTACAAACTATTATCTAAAATAATGTCGGAATGAAAATTTCATTTTAAAATAAAGCTTTGACAGCCGGCCGCGGGGGAAAACTGAAGAAAATACGTCACCTTCGGTCGTCCTGTCACAGTGGTAACTTTGGGAATTTGTAGCTGGAGGATGTTGGTAACCCCGTTCATAGATTTATATTTTAGTGTAGATACATATGTTAAACCCATTTATGACGTAAAACCACAGAATAAGTTGTAAAAGTATTTTTTTGACCTTTTTATGTGTCTAAGTTCTGTAAACGTCAGTTTAGGTGAGAACTATACTACAACCTAGTCTGCTACAAATACTACCAATACTGTATTGCAATATTCATATCCGGTTTATTGGTCAAAAACGAGCTGGGAATTGCGTATAAGAAACGTATACTTACAGAGATAACAATTTTATTAGTAATGCTGTGTATGTATGCGATTAATATAAAAGAAAGGATTCATGGACATTTATGAATCGCGGCATATAGCTTCAGCGTCAAGCCCTAGTCAATATACTACGACGCCCATGGACTTTTGAACTTTAACGAGGGCTGCGAAAAACATGCCGGCCGGCCAGGCGCTTCTTCACACCATGTTTGAAGGATCCCAGGTTGTAATTTAGGGGAAATACTTAGGCAAAGATTGCATTTCACAGTTCATCATACATTCTTTATATTTATAAGTACCTATGTCTAAATGCGAAGATAAATGTTCTAACATGAAAAAATGTATGTCTGTAGATGAAGCGAAAGAGGTGTGCTGTGATCGTACCGTCATCTCTGCCTACACCTCCGGGAAAGCGGCGTAAAGGTCATGTCATTTTGACATGGTAAACATTTATTGACACAATAGTTTATTTATAAATAAGACAACTTATGTACTTAAAATTACATTGAGTATATACAGAGCAGTTTAAATCGATATAAATTACCAGACATCGGCACACGTTTGCAAACTTTGGAATAAAAAAAAAAAAAGGAATCAATGGTAGCACGAGCAAACGTGAGTGATTTCTATGATCTACATCAAGGCCTGCTATTAATAATGGCGGATATTACTACCACCCACGTTTTTTACTCATTAGAGCAGTAGACATGCTTAGTTAGACAGCTGTGACAGTTTCGCCAACTGTATATATTATCGCATTAGAATTATGTTGTCTTAAGGCGGCCCAACCCGGCGGGCCTAACTCATTCGCGGGCACGGTACAAAATCGTGCAGTTGCACTCTGGGACCTTCTCTGTTTCAAAGAATAAGACAGGCTCCGTGATGAGAAAGATGCAACATGTCCACAAAAAAGACAATGTGCATAGTGTATGATTTGGTAAGATTTACGAAAATTTTAATTTCAAAACAACTTATAGCTAAAAGTAAACCACGACCGCTGTAGTCAAAAATCTAACAAAAACCAAATAGATCATAAATCTTGATTAAATAAGCTATGCCTGATGACTAATCTTTTTACGATGTTCTTACTTTATCATTGCGTAATCCACCTCCAAAGTTATCGTATAAAACGCGCGAAAAATTCGAACTTTCGGACCTTATAACTTAGAAACTAAACACAATTTTACAATACCAATGGTCATCAGACATCAAGTTTGATCAAATAAAGCAATTTTGAGCAAAATTTTGGATCTCTAACAAGAAATATGGGCGTGATCTTCTTTCCCCTTTTGTATGGGGAGATGAGCGGGTTGGGCCCCCTTAAGTCATTGTTGGCTTCATTCAGATGTGCTCGCGAATACTCCATAGATAGAAAAAAATGCACGAAAACTTACAATGTATGTTCCTGCTACTTTATCACGACCGTCAGTCTATTGTATTATTGTGTGATAAAAATAGAACAACCCGCGATGGATACCTGCACTTCTTGTACTCGGAGCGATCTGAAGAAGGTAACATCTGACTCGCATTAGTGTGCTGCGCGCACGGGAATGCTACGCGCCATTATAAGTGTGCCTTTAGCGACGAAAGAGCTCTATTTATAAACTAGAAAACTGCTGACAATACTGCTAAAACTATTTTTTCCAGAAAAAAATGCTTGAAATAGTTAAGAAACAAATGAAGTCGCCTAACGTAGAAGGTAGACGGCCAGCGGCAGCGCGTAGCAGGCGCGGAGCAGGCACGCGCCGGCCTGCAGAGTGGCGGCGGCGCGCGGCGCGTCCGGTGCGCCCGCGGGGGCGCCGCCGTCCGCCGCGCGCGGCCACGCCGTCGCCGCCGTGCTGCGCGGCACCGCGGCCGCGCGCCACCCCTCCTCGCCGCCGTCGCCGCCCGCGCCCACACCCAGCTCTAACTCTGCGAGAGAAATCAATCGTCAGGTTAAGCCACTGGACGAGTTCATCGGTCGTCTGGCGACGTCGATGTTCAAGCGGGTCGGCGCGTCACAATTCCCGCACATACGTGAACTGACACCGCTCCACGCCCGACCGCTAGACAGCACAAAGAAGTACCCGCGCGAATTCGTCGTCGAAGACGTACCATCGGAGCAGACCTGCGCCGTAGTGACACTGTTCCAGCTAAACCATTGAACATAAGGCACATGCAGGTGAACTCACCGTGCAGGCTCACCGAGCCCTCCACCTTGCCGAGAGCGTTAGCGGCCGCGCACACGTAGCCTCCGTAGTCGCGCCGTTCCAGCCCACGGATTGTCAAATTCATCCACAACGAGTACTCGTTCAGCGTCGTTTCTGATACGTGATATTTTGCGCTCTCCAGGAGCTTATCACCTGTGCATTCACGTGATTACTCAACAATAATAATATATATGGTTCTTTAGCAATTTATTTTTATTAAAAATTTATAATAACAAAACATATTAATATTATGTTTTAATTATTATATATTCAATATTAAATAATATTATAAATAATATATTTGTTTTGAATAATTCTAGTGATTTACCATTGTCTCGATACCAGGAATTCATAGCCTTGGGGGATGCCTCGACGTAGCACTGCAGCACGACGTCACTGCCGAGCGGCGCTCCCACCAGCTGGTTAGACACCTTGATGCTCGGGAAAACTGCATAAACCAAGCAAAAAATTGTGTTTAATTGTGAAATAGTAAATATTAACCCATTTTGAACATAAAATGTAAAACCAAGTCAGTTGTTTTAGTTATTATCTTTGGAATCGTACCGTACTTTACAATACATTATCGTACTAAGCAGGTACGTCGCTTATTCCAAGGAATGTGATATGCATGTATGTATAATCAATCGACCTTGAAGCAAGGATACATTAATTTACGAAAGAGCCCAGTAAAAAACCTACATTACGAATATACTGCAAGGCTGAATCCAAACCAGAATAACAATCATTCGCGGGTATTGCGTCGAATATTTTTTCCACCTGCTGTATACTCACGAGTTGGAATTATTTTACAGTCCCTCCTCCCGTAATCCACGCCTCCCACTAACACAGCGTTTAAGACTTTATGATGGTACGGCTGTGCTCTTACTTGTTTGTTTTTGCTCGCCTTGGCGGGGGCTCTGACGTGACCCTAGATTTTCAGTTTGTTACTCATTGGAACCTGTGGAAAGTGTCTCTATTCTCCACTCTGGTATATTTTTTTTAAAATAGGTTATACTATTCAAAGCTGCATTTTCTCACGATGGAACCTGAATTTCCCTACGATTACAGCTAATGTTTTTTCTGGAAATTATAAAACTATGTTCCTAATTATAAATGTCCAGACGAAAACTCTCTGTGGTATTGATTAAAACAACTACCGAAAATAATGTAAGAATTGTAATTAAAAACTCAATGCAATTTTTTTAATGATATTGACTCACAGTGGACGTGCACGCGGTAGCGGCGGCTCACTGCGGGAGGAACGCCGTTGCTCGCGATGCAGTAGTAGGATCCCATGTCCGTGCGCTGCACGTGCGTCAGCAGCAACACGTCGCCGCTGTAGTTGCTCACCGCTGTCAACAAGGGAAACATTAGCGGAAGTTATTCCGATGCTCGCGAAGCAATAGTGAGGACCTAAATCCATGTGCTGCCCATGCGTCAGCAGCAACACGTCGCCACTGTAGTTGCTCACCGCTGTCAACAAGGGAAACATTAGCGGCAGTTATGCTGATGCTCGCGAAGCAATAATGAGAACCTAATTCCATGTGCTGCCCATGCGTCAGCAGCAACACGTCGCCGCTGTAGTTGCTCATCGCTGTCAACAAGGGAAACATTAGCGGGAGTTATGCCGATGCTCGCGAAGCAATAGTGAGAACCTAAATCCATGTGCTGCCCATGCGTCAACAGCAACATGTCGCCGCTGTAGTTGCTCACCGCTGTCAACAAGGGAAACATTAGCGGGAGTCATGCCGATGCTCGCGAAGCAATAGTGAGAACCGAAATCCAGGTGCTGCCCATGCGTCAGCAGCAACACGTCGCCGCTGTATTTGCTCACCGCTGTCAATAAGGGAAACATTAGCGGCAATTAGGCTGATACTCGCGATGCAATAGTGACAGCCTAAATCCATGCGCTGCCCATGCGTCAGCAGCAACACCACGCCGCTGTAATACAAGGAAGACATTGCTTAATGCAATCTTCACAAGGCGGAAGATGCACCCACGCTCGCGATGCGATAGTGGGATCCTATGTCTGCGAAGAGCGCATGCGTCAGCTGCATTCATTCTAGGTGCTCAACACTGTTGACACGGGAAACTTTCCTTCGTGAACTTGCTTGAAAATATCATTTCAAAATTGATGGATTGTATGATTTGACAATGGCAACCATTTTTTATCTCTTTCGATACTAGGACATCGAGGATTCGAGGGCAATTAGGTGACCACACTAAGAAGAATAGTTTCCGGGACTAATCAATGTAAAAGCCCTGGTTACAGGCTATTTGCAAAATCGGTCGCGTGGTCTCATGAATATCACTCGAAATCAACTTGCAGATTTTCTCGCGAGGATAAAGAGACTCCTCTTTAAATTGTATGCGACTTGGGCCTTTAGGAAAAAAATAAGTATCCACCTAGATTTGCATATGATGCACCTGGATGCGGTTCGATCTATCGTGCTACAAAAACAAATACACTTACAAAACGTAAGGTTGGAGAGCAAGCTGAAAAGGGCTGAAAGTCACAATTAATCTCCTCAGTTCGCAGTGACGTCGAGTTACAGACAGCAAATTCCGGTCCATTTGAAAATAATATTTGATCTCTGTAAAGCAACACATTGAAATATTTTGTTATCTGTGTATTTATTTTTTATATAATATATATATAACATACATATATTATTTAATTATCTCCAATATAATAAAAAATATTAAAAGATCACATGATTCAAGCAAACGTTGTTGGACAAATCACCGTCAAGATTCCAGTATATCATCGGCACCAAAACAGAACAACGATCGTAGGAAACACTCCTCGAGTCCCGTTACTCGAGGCCACGGGTCGAGAACAATAATGGCAATGTTATGTGAATATAATGGATATTAATGCGATATACTGCTCACTTAAAGTCATTCAAGTGTGAGAGAAACCATCTTCCGGCGCTCGAGTGGACAGCATCCCCTCGCCGCCGCCCTACCCCCCCTCCCCCGCACGAACTGACGCGGGTAAGACAACCCCGCCCACTACTCGTCCAGCTGGACAATATTAGACGAAGAATAACTCACTTGAGAACACTTAAAACACATCTTTGAATTTTCATAGATGCGCATCTTCCATCGGAATCAGTACGGTCAGTCCGAGTTCTCACCTAAATTAGCGTTTGCGGAACTTCGAAGTTACGTAAAAAGTCAAACCCCAACAAACTTTTACTGCTTATTCTGTGGCTTACTACTCCAAGCTTATTTATTTTATTACTTCACAATTACACGATTTGGTGCATGCAAGAAATGCAAAATAGGTATTGTTGAAAGATACATGAACATTGTCGGCTGCGGGTAGCGGTGTCACTTCGTACTATCTAGGTTGTGCCTAAAAGGCAGTCGAACTAAGCAGTATCGCCTGGATCTCGACTGATCATTCTGTGTGCAATGATCGGCACTTCTTTAAATATACTATGCAAGCATTTATATATAAAAAATAATAACAATATAATCCCCCCACCGTACGATACATATATTAACTTTTTTGTTTACATAGCTGAATATTAAAAAAGCACATATCACAATATGAGAAAAAAAAAATTTCTTTGCATTTCATTTGTTGCTGTCAAAATCAAGTTCGGACTACCAATTTGTATGAGACGTCGACGTATTTACGGCAACAATATGTAAGTTGTCAAATCAAACTCAGACCCGCAAATATTAGTTCGCTTAACGCCCACTGCGACGTACGTAAGAAGTTACGTACTTCTTTATGGCGTGAATCAAAACATTATGTATTCATGCATTGAAAAAAAAATCAAACGACCATATACCACATTAAATAAAACGCATAAATGTTAGAATATTTAAAAACCAATAAGGATCCTAACTGCGTAGAATTTATAACCTTTAAGCAATTAGCATTAATATGATTGTAATCCCGCTGATGTACCAACATTAGAAATGATGTGTAACATCGGCGAGAGGAACATCGTGATACGGCAAAAAAAAAATTAACAAAAAAAATAACCGACTTCAAAGAAATAGCACTAAAAAGTAAAAAATAATGTTCATTTTTGTAGTTACGATTTCTGTTATTTTTTGAGTCGGCGTCAGCCGGGCACGCGCTGCGCCAATCAAGAGAACCTAACCTAATCTAACCTAACCTAACCTAACCTAACCTAACCTAACCTTGGCTGACACCGACTCAAAAAATAACAGAAATCGTAACTACAAAAATGAACATTATTTTTTACTTTTTAGTGCTATTTCTTTGAAGTCGGTTATTTTTTTTGTTAAATTTTTTTTTATTTGTTAATTTTTAGTGAATCTGAAGTACACTTACTAATTTGTACACGTCCTTTCCAATAAAAAAAGAATCACCGAAATCGGTTGGCGTTATATTGAGTTATTCGTCCATTTGTCGCGCACATCTTAATACAAATTTAAGACTTTTATGGTTTTCTCATGGATATCATTGTCAGAATTTAACCAAATTAAAATGGGACCACTTGGGAAGCCCTAGCTATCATTTAAAAAAATAATCATCAAAATCGGTTCACCCAGGAAAAAGTTATGAGGTAACAAACATAAAAAAAAAAAACAAAAAAAAACAAAAAAAAAAAAAACATACAGACGAATTGATAACCTCCTCCTTTTTTTGAAGTCGGTTAAAAATATAAACACTCTGATCTGTTTTCCTAAATGCGCCGCAAGAAGTATCGATCATTTAAAAATATCAAACTGGCCAAATTTTAGTCGACCTAGTAGTAATGATTCAGTGAAATTTAGATCTGTGAATGATATGTACTTTATTAATGCTATGTGTGTATAATTCAAAAGTTAATGTGGTTGGTGCGGTGGTGACCAAGTCAACTTCAGAAACTTGGAAAGAAAGAAAAAAAACCGGCCAAGTGCGAGTCGGACTCGCACACGAAGGGTTCCGTACCATCGTACAAGATTTAACACAAAAAATCAGTTTTTTTTGTATGGGTAACCCTTTAATTTTTATTATTTTTATATTTTACCTATTTGTTGTTATGGCGGCAAAATAAATATACACTCTGTGAAAAATTCAGCTGCCTACCTATTACGGTTCATGAGATACAGCCCTGTGACAGACGGACGGACGGACGGACGGACAGCGGAGGCTTAGTAAAAGGGTTCCGTTTTCACCCTTTGGGTACGGAACCCTAACAATTTTATTCGTTTTTACTGGGTCAAAGACACCCCAAATATAAGAAACGGGCTGGTACTGTATCGAAAGACATTTTATTTAACTAGCATTGACAAATACCTATATTACACTGTTGACTAGTGCGAAAAAACAAGGCTAGTATTTCCTCCATATTATGAGGATCTTTATGATTGAGCCACAAATACGTTCGTTTCAGAAGGATAAAAATGTTGGATTGTAGTTTCGAGTGATGTATAGTAGAACACAGACCATACTTACCACTTCGGGTTAAAAATGAAAATGAACGATTTTTTTGTTAAATCTGCACGTTTTTTCGTAGAGTTGCATATACAGTCAAATTATGAATGCCTTAAATAATTATTGTATGTATAGCCCCCTTTAAAAGTGTTGCCAGAAGTCAACGCATTTTGTCTGTTCTTTTTTTGCTTGAGTCATTTCCGGTAACTTTAGGTGGTTGGCGAATTCATCAAATTGAAAAGTATTTTTTTTTTTGGGTTTAGGTACCTAATTTCTTGGAGAATGTGGTGTGTTGGGCTTTTAACGTCGTCCGTATCAGGGGTGCATGTCACGTCTTCTTCTAGATAATTCAGCTTCTGTTCGCTGCTCTGTGCGGTCGCCTTGCGGTCGCTCAACACGTTAATTTATTATTACTTTCTGTTAAATTCATAATAATAAATCCTAATTGGTTCGTTTTTTTGCCATTCGTTTCCACTTATTTGATTTTTAACCGACTTCAAAAAGGAGGAGGTTATCAATTCGTCTGTATGTTTTTTTTTAATGTTTGTATTGTATTGTATTGTTTATTCATCATCCATAGACAGTACACTGCACTCGGATTTGTCATATTTTAGCATTGGCCAGTTCAGCAAAACAAATCACAGCGAAGAAGAACTGGAAATAAACTCCGCTGTTTTTTTTCAACGTCCACTTAGTCTAAGTTTACAAAAGTGTTTGTCAATTATTTTAACAAAAACATAGGTAAAACACTAAATTCACGTGAATACACAAAAATTTACAATCCATGCCGTATGCAACAGTTCATGACAAATATCATTTTATTTGCAAAGACAATCCCCTCCAACTAATATGTTGCCAATTGGAGCAGGCCAGTCCCCACAAACAGCACCCGTTCACGAGCATCACGCCGGGCACAGCCATTACCTCTTTCAACCATATTTTAGGGAAAGAGATAACCTGAGCCAAGCGTCACCGTAAGCAAGGACCTTTAAGCGATGCACTGCTCCAGTGGCAACACAACACTGTGAAACACTTGCACATTAGGTTTTAATACTATGAGTTTTGTCATAAACTACTACTGTCAGCTGATCACATAGTTACATATCCCTTTAAATTCTACCACCTACAGACAATTAAGAGCATAATGGTTTGAGAGCATCCCTATCAATAAAGTAATATTTCATATTTCATATTTCAAATTCTTTATTCAGTGGAGCATTTTTTTTCAAGTATACAATATTACATTGTAAGCACTTAATGCTATAGAATACGTCATGTTAAGTGTTCTATACATATCAATTGATTACATCAGTACAATACAATAAAAAGAAAAAGCCTTTAAAGTTGCCCAAAAAATAAAAAAATAATTATAATAATTAAATTAACTTAAAAATAAAATAACGGTTAAAGCAAACCAAAATTCAAATATAAATAATCATTAAAATTAAAATATTAAAGTTCATAGTTAATCAAATTAATTCATTGTCAATACATATCATTTGTAATCAAATTTGTGTAATAAAAAATCTTCAATTCGATAAAATACATTGTCAATTAGGAATAATAGATTCCTATTTGTTACCTCATAACTTTTACCTGGGTAACCAATTTTGATGATATTTTTTTTTAATGAGAGCTAGTGCTTCCTAAGTGATCCCATTTTAATTTGGTTAAGTTCTGACAATGATATCCATGAGAAAATCATATAAGTCTTAAATTTGTATTAAGATGTGCGCGACAAATGGACGAATAACTCAATATTACGCCAACCGATTTCGGTGATTCTTTTTTTATTGGAAAGGACGTGTACAAATTAGTAAGTGTACTTCAAATTCACTAAAAATAAACAAATAAAAAAAAATTAACAAAAAAATAACCGACTTCAAATAAAAAGCACTAAAAAGTAAAAGATAATTGCCATTTTTGTATACGATTATTTTATTTTTGAGTCGGTGGCGCAGCGCTTTCCCGGCTGACGCCGACTCAAAAAATAAATAGTCAGTCTGATATAAAGCCACCGAGATTTGTACCCGGAGTCATCCGCTTTTCAGTCGAGCGCTAGCCCACTGAACCATCACATCATTGATGCGTGCAACCAAACAGGTCATAATTAAGCAAGTAGCTATGTCATTGAGCCGGCAACGTCATCGTTTAACCTCTACGCGACAGTCGTAGCAAGAGATATGTAGGTGCATCGCTACGCCGCCGCTACGGCGCGTAGCGATGCTACGCCAGTTGACTTATTCGTCATTGCTACGCCGCCGCCGCCGCTACGCTGCTAAGCTTCTCTTTACAAGTACATATTCAAGATCGATATCGATATAGCGTCTCAAATTAACTACAATTATTTCTTATCTCAGCTGATCTGCATGTTTGAGCAGTTGCAATGAAAACTAGAGCATTACAATTTGCTTCTTTTGCTCTAATACTTATGACTACATATGTGGAGGGCTTAGAAAAGATAATAGTAAAATTACTTTCTAAATCGAACACATCTTCGTGAAAATGCCCGGAATGCAAAATCAATAAAACAAAATCAAGAGGAAATTCTGATAACATCCCCGTTCGCCAGCGCTACGATTCTCCTCCTTCCTCTTTATCTGATCCCGTAGAAGAAATTTTACTAATGGTAATTAGAGAGGAGATAAATAGAACTACTTAAAGCTGTATTCAAAGCACCATACGTGAATCACTTGAAGCCGAGTTAAAAGCTATCAAAGAGGATATAAATTCTTTCCGGGAATCTCTTCAGTTCATCAGTAAGGAGTATGAAGATCTGCATTCAAAATAAAATTCTATGGCATAGGATCTGAAAATCTGAAAACGAGTCCCTGACAGCAACAGTAAGTAAACAGAACAGTCGCATCCCGAAAATCACGCCTGGGAGAGCAATATCGAGATCACCTGCCTACCGGAGTTTAAAGGTGGAAATATTATGAACGTGGTTCATAAACTTGATCAACCGTCAAAAATCGTAAGCAGAAGGCGCTGTCTGCACTTGGGTTGCTAAGCTGAACAAAAATAGCGGTAGGCCTCGTGTGTTCGAATTGTATGACGACGTAACAATTCTCGGCGACTTTAATTTAAGCTTTATTTCCTGGGAAGTAGATCCTCCGACTGGACTCATTAATACACTTAATTACAGAAACGATCTTGGCTTTTCACTCATCACTTTATGTCAATCGACGTTCTGACGGTTTAATTATGTGCGTAACAGCAATAAAAAATGCTTAGATTTAGTTTTGTCAAATATGACAGACCTGAAACTCTAAAATTCTATCAAACTGTTGAGTAACTAAAATTACTTATTCATAAACGTCAACAAAAACTCAGCGTTCGATACAACTACTTTAAAGCTGATTACGATACAATTATCGCAAACATCAGTTCCATAGATTGGTTTTCTGAGTTCATAAAGTGCAGGGATGTAAACTAAATGGTGGAACTATTTTATAATAACCTTCGCAGGATTATTGCTCACAACGTACCTCTTAGAAAACCAAAAATGAACAGGTATCCACCGTGGTTTAGCAGATCATTGATTAGATCGCTAGCTGAAAAGGAGAAGCAAACCCTAGGGACAAGCTTGAATACGAACTCCTTCGTGATCGTTGTAGTAAGCAGTAGACCTTATGCTACAACACATACATGTTATATTAAGGAAAATATTACTAATAATACTTAGGTGTTTTGGAGCTTTATTAAAAGTAGATGTAAAGACTCAAATTCTATTCCATCTACAATAAAACTGGATGACAAACTTGGTAGCACTGGTGATGAAATAGCCGGTTTATTTGCACAAAAATGTTCATCAACGTTTCGAATCAGAAATATGGTCGATTCAAATCGTTTGCCTAACAGTAACTCTAACAATTATTAAAATGAATTCACTATTATAGAAGATAGCAGCAACATTAAAAATTACAGACCCATTTCTATACTTTCAGTGTTTTCTAAAATTTTTGAGTCAATTGTATGCCCGGTAATAACATGGCACTCCAAACAAGCTATAAACCACCAACGACATGGCTTCCAGGCCCATCGACATCGACAGTTATATTTTAGTGTTTTGACAAAACGTCCTTACGTACCTCGCGTGATTGAATGTCGGTAAAATGATTTCGGTAGCATTTCGTTTCGTGTTTATAGCACCCCGTCCCCCTTGCCTGCCCTCCCCCTGTTAGCGGAATTACGCAATATTGAACACACATGTGACAACTCATCAACAGCTGCCACTAGCTCATTGATCAAACAAATTTGTTATTAATTAAACACGCGCGCATCTATCCGAGAAACGCGTGCTTTCAGCTTACGAACGAAATCAATTGGACCGTGCTGGATTTATCGAATGTATTGACTCGTTACGCTAGTTCTGAGGCCCTATTGCGAGTTACAAATCACTTGTCGAAATTTCGCTGAAGTATTCGTTTCGGCAGGTTTACACACCAGGGATACACTCAATCACCCGCCCTGGATTTTTATGTTTGTGTAGAAATGCATATTTAAATAACCCTCCTTCTTTCGCAGTCGGGTAATAAAAAATATTTAGCAATTAATGCCGAATCGAAGAGCTCAGCGAAATTTCAATATGTGATTCGTAGCTCGTAAAAGAGGCTCTGCACTGAACGGATGTTTGAGCGTAATAATGTAACTGAAGTGACTATAACCTAAGAGCATCGCCACTTTATTTCATTAGCGATAAAAATATTCATACATTTGAAGGAAAAACAAAGCCAAAGTGCACTACTCACTGACTCAATATATACTAAGTACTAGGGTACAGCTGAACAGTTTGTTAATATTTTTGTATGAATACATATTTGGAACTAGTACCAGTCGGTATTAAAAAAAATCTTTTTGCATTTGTGAGCACAATTCGTTGATGAATCTTATCATCACACTGATCTGAACAAAAAAATAAAACCGGTCTAGTGCGAGTCGGACTTGCACACAAGAGTGCCGTGTTACCACGGCACAACATAATGTTGAACACAAAACAATCACGTTTCTTGTATTGGGGCCCCATTTTTTTTTTTTACTTTTTGACGTAAACGTAATAGCCTAGCTATAACGTTTCATTAGATATCACCCGCTGACAGGCGGACGGTTTGACGAACATGGGACGGACGGACGGACAGCGGACACTTATTAATAGGATTCCGTGTGCACCATTTGGGACCGGAACCCTAAAAAGGTCAGGAAGTACGATAAGTGAAAACGAAGTACTAGCGCGGGCGGGCGGTGCGACGCGATGGGTCGGGCGCACAGATGACCTCCGGTTAAGGCGCATTTAACAGAGCTCCACTTGGGTGATATCGCAAAACTAATTTGACCCGAGCGGAGCCGGGAACCTCAGCTATCGAATATTAAATTCACCCTTGCCTGAATAACATTTGGTTAAAATTGATTAAAATATTATAGGTTTGATAGAAGATTTGAAGCGAACACGACCGCAGCTCTCAATCATCTGTGAGTGCACGAGTAGTCGTGGGGGGGTGCAGCGGTGGGGCGGGGCGGGGCGGGGGAGGAAGCACTCAGGAAGGTATAAATTAAAGCGCACTCGAAGCGCGAAACGCGAGCATTAGTGTCGGACCCACTCTCAACAGCAAACTGCGCAACCAACCGCCGCCGTCTCTACCGCCGCCGCCGCCGCCGCCGCGTCCCCACACGCAAGCGCCGCAGCGGAATGAACAAGAAGCTTACTTAATATTTATTCAATTTATTCGAGAATAAAATAGCTTTAAATAAAACATAATATAAAACTATTAATAAAAAAAAATAAACTAAAACTCCTAAACAAAATTATTTTCGCCATAATGCAATTGGGTTAGCACCCAATCGCATTCAGTTCTAGAAGGGCGTAAGTAAAACAACATAGAATTTTATTTAAAAATAACTACAAAAAAATTCTATAGTCAAAAAAGTACATTTGTAGATTGGTGACTCAGCCATAATTTAAAGACAACTTTGTAGGACCCCGATGCTTTATTTCCTCAAACGGGGCAATTGTGTATAAAAATGCATAAAAAACTTTGAACAAAGAAGGGGAGCCTCAGATATATATAATTATATGTTTGAGATACAGCTAACAAATCAATTTAATGAAATTTTTAAATCAGTTGTACTTATTTTTAAAAATAATCAAATATGCTTTCACTTACGCCCTTATGGAACTAAATATGATGTGAGTTTATAAAAATAATGTACCGCGTTTAAAATTTATTTATTTGTTCAGAAAACTCACAGCTTAACTACTAATACAAAACATGTTCGCCAATTAATGGTTTTCAACATAAAGAAAATCTAAAATAATGGATAGTAGTGAAACGCGGATCTGTTGTTCTTAGTTTTAGATGAATTTTGCACAAAAGCAAACTGTTCAATTTTATGCATTCAGCGGCGGGCGCTTTGTGTGTGTCCGTCGGTTTGCCCCCTCCGTAGCGCCACCTGCACAACGGTAGAGTACTATCACTTATTCTGTGGTACTATTACCTATTGCGTGTCCTCGTCTGGCTCCTCATTTAAAATTCTAAAGATTTCTTCAAATATTTTACGTCTATACTATGTGCGTTCATCAAATTTCGATTGGGACTAGCCTCAAGCGGCTTACAATATCAATTTCATGTAAGCCGCTGGTGCGTAACAAAAAAAATTTCGCTTGATAAAAAAAATTGACAAATTATCTTATTCACTTGGAGTAAGACCCCAATTGACTCTCAATACCATATCGACAACTTTGAATTATCACTTGTTTTAGTAGTTCGTGATTTGGGCATATATTTAGAATCTGATATTTCTTTTAAATTGCAGATTGATAACCTCATCACTAGGGCTAACAAATTAATTGGACTTATCTTTAGAGTTACAAAGCCTCTTAACAAAATTGAGAGTCTGCTCTTACTTTATAACTCTTTGATACGGAGCTTGCTTGAATACAGCTGCGTCATTTGGAACCCTCAATATTTAACATACATAGAAAGAATCGAATCAGTACAAACCAAATTCGTAAGACTATTTGCTATCCATAGCTATTTGGACCGGCTAATTTTTTTCGGTATGCAGTCTCTAGAAGGTCGTCGGAAAATCGCTGATCTAATTTTATTGACAAAATTTTAAATTGTAAATAGATTCTGCAGCAATAAATGATATAAGCTTTCACGTTAACATTACGTCATTAAGAATGCCTGAATTCTTTAGAACTAGTTTATATAAATCAAATATTTCTTCTACCAATCCTGTCGCAAGAATCTTTATAATAATTGTGAAAATATTTGCCTGAATAATCTCGATGTATTTCACGACAGTTATTCATGTTTCAGAAGTAAATGAATAAAGGTTTTTAAATAGTGTTCTCCAAACAGTACAAGTATATCTACATCCATCGTTTAGCGTCCTATTAGAGTTAATTATGTTTTTGGATGCTGTGCAAACTTTTAATTGGGGCACAGTCACTTACTCTTGTATACTTTTATTCATTTACCGGTTGTTGTATTGTCTGTGTCCTGTAAGATTGGCAAATAAAATAAAATAAAAATAAATAAAATAAGACATAATATCAATAGCGATAAAATTAGTCTGGCTATTCAGCGTGGAAACGCAGCTAGTGTTCTAGGAACATTAAAAAAAGACGTTGCAGAGGAATATTTGGTTATAGTTATTTAAATTTTTGTTATTAAATATTGTTTTCGATTAAATTGTGTTACGCATGTAGATATCAAAGCGATAAATAGGTCGCAAATAATGCTGGAAATTAATTTCTCACATTTTTGTATTTTAAAAATGGCGTTTGTAATGAAAACATATTATTAACTTTGTTTTGTTATGTATGATGGACAACTTTATAATGTTATAAGTTCACGGGTCTGATTTAATTAAAGCTTTTGTTTTTCTTTTTAGGGCATCTAGATAAATGCTTGTTTGTAAACAGGTTTTTTAACCCTTTTTTTTTATTCTGTGCCAATGTTGACATCTGCCTCGAACGCGTTATTCTGCGCGTTTAATTGGCAACACTTCCGCCTAGGCCAGAGGTTCTCAAACTATTTTTGTCTACCGCCCACTTAGAGAATCCATTATTTTTCACCGCCCCCTAAAATGTTTAGCTTTACCACAGCCTATAAATCACAATCTCAATCATTACTTTAATAAATGTAATTATTTATTTATAGCGTGCCACATGAGTTTACTATTATATCTTGTTTCCGAGTTCCAATGAGATAAAATAAACGAACAGCCTCAGTGGCCCAGTGGCGCGACACCTCGGCGATCGCTCTACGAAGTTAAGCAACGCTGGGTCCGGTCTGGTCTTGGATAGGTGACCATTCGACCGTTGAGAGAGGCTGGCCGTGGTTCGGATTCCACGTTAAACTGTAGGTCCCCTTCCTTACTTACTAGGTGGTAGGGTTAATCCCGCCCGGGTTGGTACCACCGCATTGGATGAACGATGGTCGAAGCGGCAATGAAAATTGTCCGTGTTTTCCATCCAGTTCAATGTAGCCGTGCAATATAAGGAAGGTCCTGGCATGGCACCTAGTTCCCATGTGGTGTGTTGGGCTAATGCCATGACAGAAGCTGTGGTATAAGCCATCCATGTCCAGTCGCATAAAAAAAACATTTAGCAATAGCTAAATCTCGCAACAGCAATAGATGTAGTGTAATAGGTAGGCAGGTAATAAATAGTAGAGTAGGTAGGTAAGAGCGGCTCGTAGCCTTGTGGCCCCGCGCCCTAGCATACCAGAGGTCTGGGTTCAAATTCTCGCCTGTGCACCACTTTCTTTCGTTTGCATTTCGTCACGAATGCGAGCTAATCCATGGTAAGGAATCACCTCCGGTCCTCCACCTGACTGTAGGTCACCGCTACAACCACCCGCCCGGCGCGCGCTAGCACCGAGACGCGCGCCTTTCTTCTGGACGCGACCTGAAGGCCTATTCCTGGAATTCCGTAATCAGGAATCAGGAATCCTGAGTCTAGAAAAACGTTTTTATAGCGGTTTTCAAAGCGTTTTTTTTTTCACGGAAAACCTTGATTAAATTGAACTACTATGCTTCGGCATCCTTTCGTCAAGAAAATCGTTTTGAAAACCTGATTACTGATTACAGAATTCCAGGAATAGGCCTGATGAGGGCTTCCGCCCCCGGAGATCGTCGATCTCCGTACTTTCACCACGAGACACCACGATTCATGCGGTCGCACGAACACACAAAATCCCTATTCCCTTGAATCCTGCGCTCTTACAACTATCAATCCGACAGTATGTAGGTCTCGTTTCACTACTTAACACTGTCCGTGACTAATTATTTATTTGACACATCAATTTTATTTATAAAAATTGCATACTTTGCCACCCGGAGAGTTGAAATTACTAAACAAACTCAGAACTATCTTGAGCGGCTCGTGGCTCAGGGCCTTCTAGATGATCTGGGTCCCAAAGATCTGGGTTCAATGCCCAGATCCGTTCATGCACCAATTTATTACTTGAGTTGGATAAGTGCATTTCGTTACGGATGGGAGCTGTTTCATGATTCGGATTCATTGTACAATTTTAGATCCTCTTCCCCTAATAGGTGTTAATAATAATAGGTGGCCCGCCTGGGTTGGTACAACCGCATTGGATGAAAATATGGTCAAAGCGACAGTAAAAAATTGTCCGTGTTTTACATCCAGTTCAATGTAGCCGTACATTGAAGGAGCAAAGGGAGGTCGTGGCATGGCACCTAATATCTTCGGGAATGCGGTTTGTTGGGGTAATATCATGACGGTGGGCGTGGTGTTGGCCATCCATATCCAGTTACGTAAAAAATACTCGACCAAGCCTCAATAACCACCTGTACCTCAAAGTAGTCAATAGAGGAGATAATATGATCGATTTGCATAACTATGGCGTCATGCCTGAAAGATAAAGAGATATATATAAAACATCAGACATTTTCACTCGTTTATTGAACATTTAAATTAAATTAATATAATTTATTGTCTTCCAAATATTCATAACTTAAACATATTTCTAACATACAGTTTTAATAATTTGCAAAATATGTACAGTGACGTATAAATAATGTACAGAATGACGCCAATACATACACGAGATCTACTAAAGTAAATCTGAATCTGAAAGTGATTGCCGCAATTTCGTTTATCGATGGAACACAAGATTGCTTTGTTACATACGATTTATTTACATACAATTTCGTTACATACAATTAATTGGCTTACTTCATTGTCTTGGTAGCAAAAATTAAATTCGACGATCGTAGGTTCGAATCTTGCTTAAGCCAAATATACAAACCAATATTTAGTAAGCGTATATTTAGAAAAATCAGATGCTTTATCCTTACTTAGGTACCTAACCTTTAACCATTGAAAACACCCGATAATAATTTGCAATTTCATATTAAATTTCTAGTTTTTTCTCAAAAAGTATCAATTTAGTGCACAACTACTTAAGTGTAATGATATTTTTTTCAGATTGTTAAAACAAGCGATTTATAGGAAAACAATTCGAGACACTATGCGTGTGACGAATAGACACTATAGCGTCGCTTTTTTAGCTTTTTGCAACGGAACCCTACAAAGATATAATTGGACATTTTGATAATAGATATGCAGTTTTAGAAATATAAATACAGGGAGTTGGTTTTAGTCCTATTATACCCTAGTGAGGGTCAAGAAATTACAAACTATTATCTAAAATAATGTCGGAATGAAAATTTCATTTTAAAATAAAGCTTTGACAGCCGGCCGCGGGGGAAAACTGAAGAAAATACGTCACCTTCGGTCGTCCTGTCACAGTGGTAACTTTGGGAATTTGTAGCTGGAGGATGTTGGTAACCCCGTTCATAGATTTATATTTTAGTGTAGATACATATGTTAAACCCATTTATGACGTAAAACCACAGAATAAGTTGTAAAAGTATTTTTTTGACCTTTTTATGTGTCTAAGTTCTGTAAACGTCAGTTTAGGTGAGAACTATACTACAACCTAGTCTGCTACAAATACTACCAATACTGTATTGCAATATTCATATCCGGTTTATTGGTCAAAAACGAGCTGGGAATTGCGTATAAGAAACGTATACTTACAGAGATAACAATTTTATTAGTAATGCTGTGTATGTATGCGATTAATATAAAAGAAAGGATTCATGGACATTTATGAATCGCGGCATATAGCTTCAGCGTCAAGCCCTAGTCAATATACTACGACGC